>JAULBP010062026.1:0-22175 GCA_032355345.1 Lepetodrilus pustulosus
TGAAGGTTTACCTTAAACCTTTCTATGCTGCAGGCAACCAGAGATGCACTAAAAAGCAGTGTCTGTGCCTAATCCAGCAGGGAGAATGTTGCTGGATTAGGCACAGCTCTTTAGGGCAGATCTTGGTTAACACCTTAGAAATGTTTTACATTACTGGGACTATATAGGATGTCCAAATATCTGAGTGTCACATGTGACTAGACACCATGTTTGTTGTGTCTAGACATCATGTTTGTTTGTTGTGACTAGACATCATGTTTGTTGTGACTTGAAATCATGTGTGTTGCGATTATACATTTTGTTTGTCGTGACTAGACATCATGTTCATTATGACTAGACATGTTTGTTGTGACTAGACACCATGTTTGTTGTGACTAGACATCATGTTTGTTGTGACTAGACATCATGTTCATTGTGACTAGACATAATGTTTGTTGTGACTTGAAATCATGTGTGTTGTGATTATACATTTTGTTTGTCGTGACTAGACATCATGTTCATTGTGACTAGAAGCCATGTTTCTGTTTGTTGTGACTATAAATCACATTTGCTTTGACTGGACATTGTGTCTGTTGTGACTAGACATCATGTTTGTTTTGATTATACGTCACGTTTCTTCGACTAGACATCATGTTTGTTGTGTCTAGACATCATATGTAGATTAGAAACGTTGTTTGTTGCTACCAGGCTGAGGGAGGGAAGTCCATGTTGGTTGACGTTAAAGGCGGACTACAGTCACCTGATCAGATCTGAAGCTGAACTCGAGAAGATCATGGAACAAGGACATGTACTGCTGCATGCTCGACTTCAGCATCTGGAGGTATCGCTGAAGGTGAGATAACATGAAATGATCCTTCGATGTTGACGAAATCGCTGAAGGTGAGATTGCGATAAATGATCTGTTGGGCTATTTTTACTTCAGGTGAGATAGCATGAAATAATCCTTCGTGTGATTAGAGCTATCACGTGAGGTGGGGAAAAAAATTATTTGATAACAAGAAACAACTTTTATATTTGTGAAGGTTAGATAGAAAATAACCCACGTGATAAGAGATTATGGAAAATATGTCCCTCGTGAAATTAATGTTCACAGTTCCAAGCTTCAGCAAGGAACTTTGAACATTAATTTCACAAGGGACATATTTTCCATAATCACTCATATCAAGTGGGTTATTCTAATAATTTAACATACCGTAATCACTTTATTGGATGAAACCATGGAAAACTGCAGAAAATACATCTTGATACACAGAGAGTCAGATGCATCCAGCCTGTTGTTGAGCAATTGTCCACCTGTGACATCAAACTCATAATGTAAAAGTAAGTGTCTGTGTACGATGTCACAATCGTCGAATAACAAGTTTTGACTAAACTAACAGTATTCATTATCGAAAAGTTATTCCACAGTAGAAATCCACCACTTATGTTGAATAATTAAGAATAATTCTAAGATGTTTGATGAAGATGACATATAACATTGACTAATTCTATATTATTTGAATAATTTACTGGAAGAGAGACTTAAATATTTGTAGAAGTTAAGATAACAAGAAATGTACTTCAATGCTTGCAATATCACTGCAGGTGGAGTAATACTAGGGCATAATTCTTTAAAGTATACTCAACAAAATTAATTAATGGCCAGTGGCCTTTTTTTGGACATATAAAGTTAGCTTAATATGCCCCAGGTACACTTGAAGAAATTGCAGATGCGTTGGAAGAAAGAATGGTACCGGGTACCATATTCCTCAAGCTGGTTGATAGCAACCCCAAAATAATATCTGTCGTGCCTTCATTTATTTTATACTATAATGATGAACACGCAGACCCTACTCAACAGACAATAACTACATGGCACACATTTATTTTATTGAGTATACGTATACGTTCCTCGAGTGTTTGGATACATCACTGAAGGTTAGAAAATGTGATATTAATGATCTCTAGACTAGCTAGCTCAGCTATGTTGATGTTTTTGCAGGACAAGGAATACCTCGTTGGTGAAGCAATCACAATAGCAGACATATGTGTGTTTGCCAGACTGGTGTTGTTTGCACACATCGGGATGAAGATATCGGCTCAGAAGTACCCCAGCGTCGCCACCTGGCTTCTCAAACTGCAGGCGCGGGAACCCTTCACTGAATGTGTCGACTTCCTCGAAAAGATATTCAGTATGTAAGGTCTTGAACAGAATCTAAGAAAAGAAATTACCCTCGAAAAGATACTCAGTATTTAAGGCCAAGGAATCAAAGATAGAATTACATACTGGTATAAGTATTAAGTACCTGTACATGCCTTTAGTTTTACTATCCTTGTAAAACGAGAACATTTTTTGATGTTTGAATGGGCAACATATGCTGGTATTGCTTCATGGAGTTAGTAGGAGATCAAATCTCCTGTTAGGCTTAGTTTAGAAGTTTATAGTAGCATGTTTAGTTTCTTCAAATGGCTTCCAATGTGTATGTGGTTAGATATCTTCCCTAGGCAGGTTGTGATCTCAGCATTGTCATGCTTCTCATAGTGCTCTGATTCCCATCTTAGGTAAATTTTCATTATTGGCCCGTTAGCAGCAGGATGAAGTACTCTAATTACTCTAATAATTCAAACCCTCTAAAAATTCGAACAGCTAAATTAATTGCAAAAAAAAAGAATTTTTTCCGACCCCGCTTTCTAGAATCTTTCACTAAACTCATGACTTGTCAGTTTTTAGGGCAGGAGGAAACCTGCAACATCCGTAGTATAGCGCTGAATGTTGCAGTAAACCTGCGAGCATTGGCTGGTACTGACAGACCAAGGATGATAACTGTAGTGCCACTCTACAGACAGTGCATCCTATCAATATCGCGTCAGAAATGCAACTTCTGCGAACATTGAAGCCAGGCCCCTGGGGAGGCGGGATTTGAACTCGGTACCTTTTGCTCCGAAATCCAACGTTCTACCACTGCGCTACATCCCGTCCCACATTTGTATCTAAAATATTAGCTTAATTTTGTGGACATACTGGCATAAGCCCACTGTTACCTTCATATTATAACCCTTCTGTAATAACGTTAGTAGATTTATTATTTCAGATTGGAATGTAGCACAAGTTTAAGGTTTAACCCTCTCCCTGCTGCAGGCAACCAGAGATGGCATAAAAGAGCCGACTTTGCCTAATCCAACAGGGAGAGGGTTAAACATGAACAAACACAATTTAATATGGGTACATTATTCTAGCATGGCAACAGACACATCTAGGGCAAAAATATCAACTTCTGGACAAATAAACCAGTGGATTTCTGAGGGTCTACAGAAGACTGCCATGGCAGATTATTCTGCTAGGGTGAAATGCTGACCACAATTAGGCATGAATTGACATGTGTTCACAGAACTAGTTCAGCAATGACTTACATCTTCGTCCTCAAACAGTTCTTTCTTGTCCTTCTTCTTGTCCTTCTTCTTCTTGACAGGTGTGGACTTGGTGGACCCGATGAATCCCCGGCAGTTGTCAGAGCCGCAGTAACACTTCTGAGCGTGCTCGCTGTAAGTGACAATAAACCATCTACTGATTGAACAGATCACTGATAGCCACAGATACAGAAGAAAACGCTTCTGCTTGTATTAGAACTGTGTCGATGGCAAGGTGGACCACTTTCAAAGAATATTAATACTAAAATAATTTATTTTTATTTTTATGTATTTATTTTGGGAGGAATTATTATTTTTATCCCCATTCAAGATTATTTCACTCATATCACGGCCTGTAAGTATATCACGGACATGTAGAAACCAGCTACATCCATAACATTGTAAGAGAGTGAATGATTATGGAGTTTAACGCTGCTGCGTTAATATCATAAAAGCTGACATTTCATTGAGTATGTATGAATGAGGCAAGGTTTTTCCTGGAGGAATGGCCTCTGTGCTTACCCATATCTTTCAAACTGGTAGTCGAATGTGAGCTCCTCGTCTGGTTCAACGTCTCTCCTGGTGAAGAATCCAATTCTCAGTTCACCATTCACCGTCCACTGTAGAGAAAATATTGTACAACTACCTTACTGTCTAAATGAGAAATGTATCACTGTACATTTCCATGGTCTGCTTGTTGCACCCGACTAATGATGTGTGAATATTCAAACAGAAACCAAGCCCTCATATTACAATACTTTCCAGTACAATTTCATGCTCAACTCAAAGTTCTGTTAAAAAAAATAAAAAAATACATCCAATTTGAGCATGAAGTCACACTCAAAAATGTTTCGTAATCTCAGAGCCATTATTTAACTAAACTTGTGTCCATGTAAAAAGAGACTCTTCTACAAACTGAGCAGCTTTTAGAAATATTGTTGCAAATTCTTTCTTTAAATATTATATGAAAGTGAAACTATGCTAGTTTCTTAGAGTCAGTGAGTGAGATAATTTTACATTGCACAGGGGTTAATACTAACACTAGTCCTGTAGCCAAAGCCAAAATACCCAATGCTAAAGGTATCCTAAGGACTAGTAGAAATTTAGGATGAGTGAGTGAGTGATTATGGAGGTTAATGTCGCTGCGGAATCTTTCACCCATTTGCGACGATTAAATTTAGGATTTATTAGGCTTTTACTATATGTTATCATTATCAGGACCAGTGCTCAAAAATGTTAGTATTAACTGCTGTTGCAGCAGGTATCCTCCACTTATACTCGACGATCTATTGTTCTTAGAAATCTAGCCATTTCCCCCTAGCCATTACACAGAATTGTTTTCTTTGGTTGTGGAACTCAGTTACTGTTGAAATTGAAAGGGATCCTGCAGTCATTTGAATATCTGCAATGTTAAAGGTATCTGTGGGACATCTTGAATGTTACAGATCTGACTACCATTAACATTGGGCCTATAGAGAACGACTCCCTTATTATTTTCAGTACTAACACTGACAAAGAAAGATGCACCGATTGTGGCTTCTCCTCACCTTCTGCGTTTCACAGTTTGGGTCACAGCTGTGGTTGATGAAGCGCGAGATGTTTCCCTTGTGTGTGGCGTCGATCACCTCGTCGGCGTTGAGAGCCATGAAGTAGAAGTGAGCCGAGCTGTTCTTAGCCAGCTGCTTGGTGCGCGACTTGAACTGGCGGTAGTCCAGGACCTCCCCGACGTACTCCATCACGAACAGGTTCCTATAACACGGGCCATAACGATCAGGTCAGAGAGACCATACGGGCAGGGTTTCTCCAAGATCTAGTATCCACTACAAGACCATAACGCTCTCGTGACCCCTACAAGAGTGCTTATGGTCTCGTAGTTTTGATCGATTGAATTATTGCTATATGTGGTAGTGGGAATATCTCGCCCATAGTCTCATAGTAGATATGAGAACTTCGAGAAATGATTTCCTGGCAGACTCTGCTTTAGAAGCTGGCCCCAAGGTTACGAAACCTTTCTGAGTATGATTTCATGCTCAAAGTTTTGTTCATAAATCCCCATATAATATCTGAGCTTGAGCATGAAATCGTACTCAGAAAGTTTCGTAATCTCGGGGCCAGCTTTAGTAATTCTTATAAGCTGCAAGGTCAAAACTTTTGTAATTGTTGTTTTTATCAATTTCTAATAGGGACTTTAATCAGTTTGAGATGTGATTCTGTTTTCCCAGTGTATTTTAGTGCGACTGTAGCACTCTGTCTCATGGCGTTAAAGTAGAACTAAGGGTCAAGGCTAAAATTGATGGACCAAGAATACTGCACTGTAGCTATAGGCTAAATACGGTACGATAGGCACTTTGTATAAGATTCTGGACACTGATTTGGGATAGGACTCAAACCAGGAAATTTGTATACAGTATTTGCAGTCTTTTGAAAATTAATTCTATTCAGATAATTATTGTTGACTTGTTTTTTTGTATTTATTTTTGAATCATTACTAAATAATTTTTCGTTTCATAGTAACTTATTGACAGGTTTGTTTGCACCTACAAAAATCAATGGAGTAAGGAATTTCCTCAGTTTACCAGGCTAAAGGATCAATTGTTAAGCTTGTATATATTTGACAATCCTATCCCATTTTTCTTGTATTTACTTGACAATCTAGCTGCACTTTTCTTGTACTTAATGAATTCTATCACATATTCCATATATTTACGTCATCCTCCAATTATATTATTTGTCACTGTGTACTTAATTAATTCAATATTATTTTTCTTGAATTCCCTTGATAATTCAGTTTCATGTCATGTTTCATGAACATTATTTGCACCAACCCTATTATTGAAGCTATCACCATGGAAATACAAAGCAGCATTTGCTACACATATTTGACCCATCTGCGAAATCAGCTACGCTGGAAGCGACGTGAAAACCTCAATCAAACATATTTGAATTTTGTTATGTAATTGTTTTTCAGTGTTGTTTTTGTTTTTAAAATAGATCTGCACATATAACACAGCCTAATCTCGACTGGCACAAAGTACGCTCCATATCTAGCATGTTTTGACAATAAAACATGTAGATTGTATGTTTTGATGCACAATGCAGCATCATGATATCGTGTTGCGTGCGGACGCAGTGCAGCTGTCAACTGCAACATGCTTGTGTAAGCAATAGTGTATGTATATTGTCTGTGTTGTGTGCAGATATCTGCAATGCCAAATTGTATGCATACCATTGATGAATGTTTGCTGTTGAGACCCTCTACGGTTGCTGATAAAAACTCTGTGACGGCCTAGTCAGACATTGTGTTATTTGTATTGCCATGGTGATAACCTGCAAAATGACATTTCTTTTGATAAACTGAGGAAGTATGCCCTTTACCATATTTATTCAACCAACATATTCCAGTCAGTTTAATAGTACAGTATTCAGTATGTTAAATGTAAATTAAACTTAAATTTACAAAGGTTATTATTATTATTATTTTTAAAGTAGAATTGCAATAATGATTGGCCTAATAAATTATTATTATTATTATTAATATTATTATTAACATTATTATTATTATTATAGAGAGAGAATTATGGGAAATTTGACATCTGCAAACAAAACATTCAGTAGCAAATCAATATTCTGTAAGCTGGATGATTTTATGAAGTAGAACTGCAGGATTATCTCCCTTAGACCTTCACAACAGTAGCCCATGACCTTGAACTAGTTTGCTGATCTTGTTGACATTCAACACCACACTGATAATACCACAGCAATACGTGTCCTTTGTGGTGTGCTACGCTTTGTAAGAAATTTAGTAGCATGACTGAATGAACCATGTACAATGCAAATGTTCAGTCATGTTAAAGAAATTGCCAATATGTTAACACAATAACTGTACTATTGCACAACTATCGAGTTTACAGAAACAGTACATACCGTAGCATATATTATTGTACCTATTTTTATATTTCTATGCGATGTGAATCCACATATTTTATATGTTCAAACTGTACAAATGAAAGGAAGTCCATCACTATATAATGTGATCATCAATTTCAATCCATTTACTTCTTTGAATATATATATAGATTTAATTATACAAATAGTTAATAGAATTACATGCCATACTGCTAATACATCCAGCATGAATTCAGTAGCATACATTAGGAATGTGAAAAGGAAGAAATAAAGGCTAGCAATCCAACTTACGCTTCTAGCTTTTCCCTAGCTTTCAGTCCCCAACCCTTGTCCTTTGCATTGAATGGTATCACATTGGCGTAATGTAGCTGAAAGTTCACAATGAAGACATTATTAATTCCATCTTGGTCAAAACAAATAAGTTATGATTATGCAAAGAAATAAATAAGTTAATATAGTGGGCAGATTTTCCAAAAGACTCTTTGACTAATGATTTACTTAACAAACAGAGTTACTCTGTAATGAACTGACATAGAATTAGGGGAGTGTTTCAACAGCGATAGAAGCCGACTGTTTGAAGCATTAGTTCAACTAATAAAGTAAAAATCCTAAAATATTCTAAATTTCCCACTAGTCAGTAGGATACTTCACTTTACACGTTGAATCAAAGATTTACCCACACAGGGGCAGACTTTCAATTGATGGTGGTGGTTGGGGTGGTTTTGGGGGGCGCTCACTGCATTTTAGGGGGTGGGGGCTCATAATTTCAGTGACTATTTTACTGCATTGCTATAATAAAGAGTACAGTTCAGGGCTCGACATTAACTTTTTGTCCTGGCTGGCCGATAGGGCAACTTGGATCACTTTCACCTGTCTGAAATATCAGTTCACCTGTCCCAGCTTTTTAACAAAATGTTTCATTTGAGCAAACATGGAGATTACAGCCCCCATTGCTTTATTACAAAAATTGGCTGAATCTCGTTTGCAAAATGTATTTCACAATTCCAGGGTAAAACTTTTGCGGTAATTACTCTGTATTGCTAAATCCAGCTATATGCTGCTTTTATCAAATCTGCCTTTATCCATTGGAAGTTACGAACAGCAGGTGGACAGATGATGGAACAACATGGATACTTCTATGAATAAATGAGTTGTCATCGCAAAAACAAAGATTATGCAGCTTCTGTCCGTGCTATTATTAACCCTGATCCTATCACAACTATTGGTCAAATAACAGTGGTCCATGACGTCTGGGGAGCGACCAGTTTGACAGTGCTGGTTAAAACATGCAAGTATAATTGATAAACCACAAAGATGGCCGGCAGTTGGTAAAACTTGGAAATACGCGAAGGAAATATTATTTTACGACTAACTTCGGCCAGAAAAGTGTTTTGTCTGATCGGACAAGCTTGTAACAGTATTTATGCAGCATTTGGTTGTCCCGGGCAATCGGATAGCCATTAACGTCAAGGTCAGACAGAAGGCAGTATTACCTTCTGGAACTTCTTATTGTTGCAGTACTCTCCACACGCACACCTGGAGCCACTGGAAATGAAGACAAGATACAGAACTTTCATATTTCCACAACAAACCAGGGGCCGAGATTATGAAACTTTCTGAGTACCATTTCATGCTCAAGCTCAAATTATATATGAGGATTTACGAGTTCAGCTTGAAATCGTACTCAGGAAAGTTTCGTAATCTCGGGGCCAGGATTTCATGCTCAAGCTCGTTTATATGTCAATCTGTGAACAAAACTTTGAGCATGAGTTCTTACTCAAAAAAGTATTGCAATCTCATGGCCTGCTCTCGAAGACTCCTATTATATGACCATTAAACAGTGCATAACAATAAGATGCATAGCGACATGGGTTTGTCTTCACTATCCTGCAGGTCAACATAACATTTATATTCTGTACATCCTCCTCCCACTTATATAAACAGTTCATAGAAAAACAAAATGCTGAATTTCAATCATGCATGAGTAAATACAATTATTAAATAATTATTATCATCACCAAATACACATTTCCCATTGCAGAACACAAACAGCATGACCGAAAACTTCATGGAAACCCTTCTTCCCCAAATGCTGATTAATGACAAGACCTCCTTTATATACTCTACAAAATTCATTAAGGGCCGGTAGGCTTTTTCGACTGATAAATTAATCTTTATATATTATTCTGACAATGGAGAATTTCCAAACGTCTACAGGCTCCAGGTACTGTTCAAGGACTTGCAGACACCTTGGAAGAAGAATAGCACCAGATTTCTCAGAGTTCCATAATATCTGCTGGCCCTTAATTAATTTTGTTGAGGATATTACTCCAAAGATTCAGTGTAAGCAGCTTACCATTCAATGAGCAGCATCTTGTTGAGGCAGTCCTCGCCACAGGCCACCATGCCCATCTCCCTGTCTTCCTTGGATGTAGAGCAGTCACACAGCATCCTCCGCATGCTCTTGGATTGTCGTCTTCAACAAGCAAAACAATTTCAAGCATATGAAATACTGTAAACACCAATAATGGAATCCTTAATTTGATAGAATTATTGCAAATATTAGAGCAGACTTGAAAGACAGCTACAGTCAGACCCTGATATACCGGACACTTACGTTTTTGTTAAAATCTGACTGGTAAGCGAATCAACCGGTTCATCGGATCAATATAAACAAGAGTTACCTCCCTTCATAGTAAGATATAGGGCCATGACCGTTTCAGTAGTAAGAATAACATATATCTCAGGTTAGACAGACTATGAGACACCTATAACGAGCTTATTCAGTTAGTGATGATAAATAGTCTAATTACCCACAACGCTCAATGGCAACGCAACGCCTTCAAGGCAATTACAGTATGCAACGCCAATGGGATTAATCTTGTGATGATTGTATCATAAGTACTGTAACTCGCTCATTGTCCAGTACATTGGGGCATAATAATGTATAATGGATAACGGTTGTATCGAGTTAAATTATATAGTAGGAAATCAGTATTGGTTAAACGGTGACCGGTAAGCGGATAAACCGTAATAACAGAGACTGTTATAAAGGTGTCTGACTGTATTTGAATGAATGAATTAGTGCGTTACATTGTAGTGAGAATATTTCGCCCATAGAGCTATTTTAGCATGCAATGAGAAAATTCAGAACCCGAATTTGTGTTACATTAATTTATAGTACTCTGTTAATTCAATAATTCAATAATAATGTTCCAATGCAAATTTTAGAATAAAACATTTTGTAATAATGAGTCTAAATGGAGTCTTATTGATTAGTATTGCGAGCTTACCTTTCAGTGAGGTAGTAGTTTTCATTCAAATTCTCGAAGAGTGGTGTTGTTTCTGGTTTTGGTTCTGGCTCGGGCTTGGCCTCAACAACTTCCTCAACCTTCACTGGAGGCACTGGTATGTCATCTGGAGGACCAGGGATTTCATCATCCACCTCCATCTTGACTGGACTTGGAGCTTTTGTCTCTCTGGCTTCCCACCTGGAAACTCTGGGGCCGGTCTTCTGTTCCTTTACAACAGATGAAACTGATGCGTTTTGGTTGAGTTTTCCGGCAAAGAGATTTTCCTCAGATTTAGGTGCTTTAGAAACCACTGATGATGTACTGACTGGAACCAGGTTTCTTGATGCTGGCTTTGAAGATACATACTCAAATCTATCTTCAACTTTGTTAATACTGGAAGGCGACAGTCTGGACAACATTGTCTCTGTTTTCAAAGCTTGAACTGGTAGCAATTCTGAGCCTGAGTCTACTGAGGGTATAAACTCTGCTGGTGGCTGCACTGGTACTGGCATTACAGGTGGCATTGGAGGCATGTGAGATGGATGAGACGGTGGTATAACCTGAGGTGGTGGAATCTCAGGAATTACAGCAGGCAACACAGGCAATGGGATGCCATGCAGTGGCCCTGGAACTGGAATGTCAACAACTGCTGGTGGAGGTGGAACACCCATGTGTGGAGGTAGAATGCCATGGACTGGAGGAGGAGGAACACCCAGTGTTGGAGGTAGGACTGCAGGTAGGACTCCAAGACTTGGAGGTGGAACACCCATATCAGGGAGAGGAATACACAGAGGTGGTGTCTGTATCAATGGTGGCTGTGGGGCATCTGGAGCAAGTGCTGGACCCCAAGATGATGAAGAAAATGCTGGTTCTTGTTGGAATGGCATTGCCTGTACTGATTCTGCAGTGTATGTGTCTTGTTTAGGCAAGATACTTGAGGTAGAACTGGACGGTCCAGCATATGTGGCAAGTAGTTCTGCAGCTCCTGGGTACTGAGACTGACCTGGTTTTCGTATCAGACCTTTTAGTGATGGATACATGTCTGGATGAGGTTCATGTGCCATTTTGGGTGAATCTGTACCAATCTGAATAGATGCTGATGTTGATTTAGGAAAAGCAGTAGCATCAAGATCTAATGCCTTAATAGCATAAGTAGTTGGATCAGGTCCATTGCCACCAGATTCCAACATGTGTTCAGCTTCACTTGCACGTCTCCAACGGGATTTGACTTTCTCTGGTTTCGTCGGACTACTTGAATCTCCAGAGTACTCTTGAACAGCTGGTTTTGTTGGAGTCTCTGATGATGATCTATATCCATAATCAGCTCCTTCATCTCTATGGCTCTTGTCACTTCTTCTATCTTCAGGTGATCTTGATCTACTGTTGTAATCATCATCATGACGCCGCCTGGATTTTCCATCTCTGTAACGCTCTCGGTCCCTATCTCTGTCTTCCCTGTCCCTCGATCTATAATCATCTCGCCTGCGATCATCTCTGTCCCTCCTACGACGATCATCTCTGTCTCTATCTCTGTCCCTATCACGTTCTCTGTCTCTATCTCTATCCCTGTGTCTATCGCGATCTCTATCACGATCTCTGTCTCTATCTCGTTCTCTGTCTCTTTCCCGTTCTCTATCCCTATCACGATCTCTGTCCCTGTCCCTATCTCTGTCTCGGTAGCTGCGATCATCTTCATGCCGTCTTCGACTATCTCGTCTGTCTCTATCCTTATCCCTGTCATCCCTTCGATCCCTATCTCTATCTCGCCTATCTTTTTCCTTCTTTTCTCGTTCTTCTCTCTCCTTCCTTTCCTCTTCAATTCTTTCCAGCTCCTCTCTTTCCTTTCTTTCTTTTTCCTCACGCTCCTTTTCTCTTTCTTCAATCTCTCTCTGCCTTTCCTCTTTCTCTTTCCTTTCCTTCATTTCTCTTTCCAATCTTTCCCGTTCTTCATTCAATTTATTCATGATAGTCTCCTTCACACTCAATAACTTTACTTCTGGTGTTTGAACTCTTTCTTGGACATGTAGAACTCTTTCAGGAACTAATGGTATCCTGTCAGGAACAGCTGGAACTCTTTCAATAACCTTAATGTATTCAACCTCCTGGGATGGTTCATCTTTCTTCTCAGGTTCTGCTGGTGGAGGTGGAGGTGGAGGTGGAGGTGGTGCTTGATCTACTTTCTCGTCTGCCTTTGATACAGCCTTAGTTTTCTTCACACCCTTCTCAGCTTTGGTCTTACCTTTACCTTTTGTCTTCACCTCCGGTTCAGGAGCATCTACCTGTTTGCAACGTAGACGGCCACTTCTTCTCCTTTGAGGGCCACTCGGCTCTGTTTCAGATTCTGTCTTTGACTCTTCACTTTCAACTGCCAAAACTTTTGGTTTCTCTGTTTTCTGAACCTGGGGTTTTGGCTTGGGTTCCTCAGATATTTCTGTTCCATTTTTCTGAGTGCAAAGACGTCTGCTTCTCCTGGGCTGGACTCGAGCTGGGTCTTCCTTGGTTTCACTGTCAACAGCTGCTGATGACTCTGAACTCATACTGTCCTGTGTCTGATCATCAGTTTGTGCATCCACTCTTGACATTTCATGTAGTTCTTCCTGCTTTAAAAAATGCTGACTATTATCCAACTCCTTTGACACTTCACTTTCATCCAACTGACCCTTTTCATGTTCTGCTCTTGATTCAGTAACATGTTCTGTTACCATCGTATTTTCTAAATAATTCATATTGCCAGTTTCAATGTTTTTTGTTGCCAATACAAAATCAATGGACAGCTTTTGAGATTGTGCTTCACTTTCATTAACTTCTTTAGCAGCAACTAGAGTAGACACTGTATTCTTTAATGCTGTCTCATCTTCAACAACATTTTGTTCAGGATTACCACTCTTCTCTGCTTGATGTATGATCTCCCTCACCAACTCATTAAGATTCTTCTTTGCTACAGATTCAATAGGCATACTTTCTCTACATTTCTCCTCGGTGGCAGCATGAGCAACAGATGTTAATGATGTGTCAGTTTCAGTTATGGTGTACTCAGGTGTTGGCTTCTCAGGTTTTACAGGACTCGTCAATACTACCTGTGTATATTCAGAGCCTTCAGTTGTATCACATTGTAGATCTTGTTTTGTTGTTGCAGAGGCACTAGGATTTTGGTCCTTGAGAGCAACCATCTCATCTTGTGTTGTTACTTCACTACTTAATGTTAGTCTGGAGACTATTTCTGTTTGAGCCAGGGCTGCATCTTCCGCAAAAGTGTTGGATACTTCATTGCTAACATTAGCCATCTTTGGTTCATCGGCATCTGCAGCTAGTCCAGTGATGGTATCTCGAGGATATTGAGAAACTTGTTCAATATCAGTTCCAGTCTTCTGCCGCATATCTTTCATAATGTCTGCAGTGATAACACCAAGTGGATGTTCATTCAATACTTCACAAGAACTTTCATTGACATGTCCATAGTGATGTATCTTCACATCTATTGTAGGCTGATCCTGAATGCGTCGCGGACTCTCCATGTTGGTTTCTCCAAATGGGTATGGGGGTATTTCTTCAGATGGTGACAGATCTACCTTCAGTTTTGGCACAGGCATAAAGTCAGAGATGATAGATTCTGGCCTAGGAGAGTATGTTGCTACATCTTCTTTAGGAACTGCATCTGGCAATCCTCCTGTCTTCTGAGGTAGTACACTTGGTGACAGATATGCATTAGGAACACTTGTGTCCATTCCAGGCACTGCAATTGGGTGAATACTTGGAATAACTTCAGAAGCAAGAGATATCTGAAGGTCCACTATATGTTTTACTTCCTGTGTAGGTGCAGGTAAAGAATTATTTCCATTCTTGTTATGCATAGCCTCATTGGCAATAGTTTCCTTTGGAGCTACTTCGGCCAGACCAGAAGGCAGTGGTAATTCAGTCAGTATTTTAGCAGTCATACTTGAAATTGGACTGACAGATGTATTAGCGGTGCATCCTTCATTACTGTGACCTTGAATAACTGTACTTATTGAGATGTCTTTCTTCTTCTCTTTGTTTGGGGTCTTCTTTTCCTGCAGTGATGCAAGAGGAGACATCTTCAATGTAGTTTTAGGAGAGAAAACTTTACCTTTAAGGCCAAATCCTAAAGATCGTGTTGGTGGCTTGAGACTTTCTGACTGAATACCTTCTGAGAATGCATCTACAATGTCAGTGTTTGATTTTTTAGGCTGTTTTCCATCATCTTCAAGAGCAGCCAGTTTGATAGGTAAGATCTTTGATTTTCCCAAACCAAGAGAAAACTTCACTTTCTGAGTTTCACAGGAGGTAACAGGTGATGCCGACAACAGTTCCGGTTGATTATCAGCAATCATGTTATCACTTGAGGCAGGGGCGGCCTTCACATTTTCAGAAGTGATTTCTATTGAGCATTCATTCCCATTGTCATCTTCATTATCATCATCACACAGTTCCATGTCATCACTAGAATAATGATCAACGACATCATCTGCAACATCCTCAGAAACAACCTTCGCAGTTGTGCTCACCACTGGTGGGATTGGTGGGGTTGGTAGGGGAGGAGGAAGGGGAGGAGGAACACAGGGAGGAGTTTGTGGTGCTTCAATGGTCGGTGCTGCGGGCAAAGGAATGTCACTGAGGTCAAACAAATGGTCCATGGTAACTTGAGGTTTCAGTTCTTCTTTCTTCTTAGCTGCAGCAGCACTCTTTAATTCTTCAGCAGTTAGTACAATGAATTTCACTTCAGGTTCTTTTGTTTTCTCTTGTGAAGTTTTTCTTGAACGAGTCTTGTCCAACGAGTCTGTTTCCCTCGAGTCTCGTTCTCTGTTTCGCCTTGACATTTCAGATGACTCTCTTCTTCTAGATCTTTCTCTGTCCATCGAGTCATCTCTCCTCCTCGAGAAGCGATCTCTACTAGAATCTCTTCTCCTATCAGTGTCTCTTCTTCTCCCTCTGTCTCTGCTTCCACCGCGTCTTCTCCGCTCTCTATCTGGACTGTCATCTCTTCGCCTTCTATCACGTTCAGCACTGTCATCTCTTCGTCTGCGATTCCGATCAGAACTGTCATCTCGTCGTCGTCTGTCACGCTCAGAACTGTTGTCCCTTCGCCTTTTGTCACGTTCAGAACTGTCATCTCTTCTTCTGCGATTTCTATCAGGACTGTCATCTCTTCTTCTTCTGTCACGCTCAGGACTGCCATCTCTTCTTTTTCTGTCTTTATCATGACTGTCATCTCTTTTTCTTCTGTCACGATCAGAACTGTCATCTCTTCTCCGTCGGTCTCTGTCATGACTGCCATCTCTTTTTCTTCTGTCATGATCAGGACTGTCATCTCTTCGTCGTCTATCGCGCTCAGAACTGTCATCTCTTCTTCTTCGGTCTCTATCTGAACTGTCCTTTCGCCTACTTTTCTCTCGCTCTGAACTACCATCTCTTCTTCTGTCTCGCTCTGAACTGTTATCTTTTCGCTTTCTGTCACGCTCAGAACTACCTCTTTTCTTCAAATCTCTTTCTGAACTTCCATCTCTCTGTCTTCTCTCTCTTTCAGAACTTCCACGTCTCCTGTCCTTATCATTGCTACCATGTCTTTTTCTGTCTCTTTCAGAGCTAACATCTCTTTTTCTAGATCTCTCTGAACTATCATCACTGCTATTCTCCACGCTGTCATCTTTTAGCTTGTGGTCCTTGTCTGGACTATCTTCCTTTTTCAGCAAGTGTTTTCTATCATCACTTTCAGCTTGCTTAGACTTTTCGGAACTATCCTCTTGGATCATACTTTCATTTGACTGTTCAATACTTTCCTTCACCACAGACACACCTTCATTAATACTGTCTGTAGGTATCTTACAACTTGACAGTTCATGACTGTCATCCACCTTAGAAACATCCAGTTCCATGCCATTATCTCTCACTAACTGAACTGTCTCTGTGCCTTTTCTGAATGTATCACTGTCAATGGCATCATTTAGTCTTTCTGGTTCATCTTTTTCAATACTTTCAACCATAGGCTTCATTCCAGTTAATTCTACTTTGGATGTCTCAGAAGTATTTTCTGCATCCATCGGGCAAGGTTGGTTTATGCTGTCTGGTTTAATGCTAAGTTTTGAATGTTTCCTCTCAAAGGGTTTCTTTGCAACAGTATCTTCAGCATGCGAGGAGGAATCTGGTGATGATTCATAGCCAACTATAGGAAACTCTGCCACTGCAGCAATGACCACTGGAGAATCCAATTTCTTGTCCTTGTGTGATACTGACCGATTAGGGGAAATACTTCGCCTCCTTCTCTCTCTGTGGGACTTGAATTGCTTTGGTGTTGGAGATGTACTCCTCCTAGATCTGTACCTTCTTTCTGGCGTGACACTTCTCTTTGAGCGCCGTCTGTCTGTTGGGGAAGTGCTTCTTTTCCGTTGAGATCCACGTTCTGCTTTTGGTGAATGGGTCCTAATTTTTTGCTTGTCGTCTTTTGCTTGTGTGGCCCATATGGATATCTCTGAGATATTAAGTTCATCATCATCTGAAGGTGATGAATCCCACTTTGAGCGATCTGGTCTGAAGCCTTCATTTCCAGGAGATGTTTCCCATTTCATAGATTGGGGTTCACGACTTTCAGCAGAAATGGGCTTATCCAGAAACACAGACGTAGGTTTTTCAGGGGAGTATCTGTGCCTTTTCCTTTCTTTCTTTGAATAGCATCTAGATGACAGTTCTTTCCTTTCAGGAGGAGTATCCCATTTAGATACAATAGATTCCTCATGACCACGTGCAAAGCCTCTTCCCACATTTTCATCTCTCTTAATGTTGCGAGGAGAATTTACATCAGGAGAATCCCACTTGGATCTAAAAGCAGAAAACTCATCCTTGAGCATTGTTTTGCCAGCATCTGTACTTGCATCATCTCGCGATTCATGTTTGCTTTTCTTCTGATGTGATTTTTCAAAATACTCATCGCCACCTCCATGAGAGCCCATCTTACTTCTCGCACTTGATTTACTATGATCTTTATGCATATCTTGTGATGATTCATCAGACTTCCTTTTCTCGGGCGATGGGGATCTACTGTGTCTTGATCGGTTCTTCCTTTTGTGCTCATGATCCTGGCCTGGGGAAAGCTGCCTTTGGGAGGAGATGTCCATGGATTTTTCTCCTTTTCCTGATTGTGTTCTATCATGTTGCTTCTTTTTATGTTCTCTGTGTCTGGAAGGTGAGGTATCATGTATCTCTACTGATCCTGATCTATTCCTTCTTGACAATTTTTGTTCTTCATATTCATCTGCATCAGAAGATCTTGATCTATCTTGCCTTGACCGTCGTTTGTCTTTTAATCTGCTCGGAGATGATCTTTCTGGAGATACCTTATCTTCATGTGAGCCAGACCTCCGTCTCCTGGACTGAGTCTTCTCCTTGACTGCAGGCCTTTCTGGAGATGGTTCTGGACTGGATTTATCATGGCCAGGGTGCTTCTCCTTTTTATCTTTCTCCTTGAAGCGAATAGGTGAGGAACATCTCTCTGGAGAGTCTTTCATAGATTCAAAATCTCTTTCATGCTTGGACCGTCTCCTCTTTTCATGATGTTCAGTTCTATGTGGAGATCTGTCTATTATTGATTGCTTTTCACGAGATGATGATCTGTGTTGCCTTGACTTTCTTGTTTTCTGTCTCTCCTCTCTAGATGGGGATTGGTGCCTTTCAGGAGACATGTCAACAGATTTCCTAGGAGATGCAGATCTCAACCTTCCTGACCTCTTCAGTTCATGCTGATCAGGAGATACATGTTTCCTTCCACGTGGTGATCTCTCCACATAAATGTCTGAATTCTGTTTGGTTTCTTGAATTATCTCTCTGTCAATTCTGGATTTCTGGTGCATAGGTTTTTCTGAAGATGATTCAATTTGCTTTCTTTCTTTTTCTTCACCCGATCGAGATCTCCTACTTGATCTACGAATGCATACTTCTGGGGATTTGTTCCTCAAAACTTCACCACTGGTAGACGCTCTTTTCAATTTCTTGGGCAAGATTTCTTTTTCTTCCGATTTATCTTTTCTGCGTTTCCTTCCATCTCGGCTATCAATTTCTTCATCAAGTGTGGAAGCTCCATGGACAACTAAAGACTGTTTTTCACTTAAATGAGATCGTTTTGCAAGAACCTCAGAGTCATCCACTTCCATATCACAATGTTCATCTGTCAATTGTTTCATTGGTAGCATAGTTGGTGACATGCCCACAGTTAAATTCAATGAGCTATCATCGTCAAGGTCTTCTGTTTCTGAAGATGATGATCTGTAAGCAGATTGTCTGTGCCTCTTTGAACTAGGGCAATCTTCTGGAGACCTTTCATGCTTATGCCCTTCTTCAGAAGTTCCCTTATGTACAGATTTTTTTAAGGCAGGAGATTTACTAACAGGAGAGATTTCAGTTTCATCCATATCTTCCAATCTTACCAAATTCAGCTTAACTTCAGAACCTTTCAGTCTGTCCTTGATATGCTCAGATTTCTTTCTCTCTACTGAAGGAGACCTTTGAGATCGCTTTTCCCTCTCATCAGGTGACATGCTTCTGGAAGATTTAACTTTCTCTTTGTCATGGGATGAGAGACGACTGCTCCTCCTTCTAGTGGACCTTTCACTGTCTTTCTCTGGTGATGGTGTTCTCTGTTTGCGAGATGCTCTCTCACGCTCGGGCGACTTCTCACTATGTGACCGCCTCTTGTCTCTGTCTCTATCTCTTGATGATGACCTCTCTGACCAGGACCTTCTTGGTTTCCTAATATCTTTGTCTTTGTCCTTTTCGGGAGAAGGTGATCGCTCACGTAAACGTCTTGACCTCCGTCTTTCAGGCTCATCTTTCCTCTTCTCTTTCGTAGCTTCCTTCAGGGCTGCATCTGACTGTTCTTGTTGTGCCCGCAATGCTATGATCTCTTCTGCCGTCATGTATCCTGCTCTGATTATGTTAGTGATGTCATCTTGACTGCAGTATCTGATCCCTCCTTTGCTGTTGATGTAGGTACGGACATCTGCTTTATGTCCTTCAGATGGTTCCTCATCAACTGGTATAAACATATGCTTCTTGTTTAATTGGAATCTCACTGGAGTCACAGTATTTCCCCCAGACTCTTCATTCACGTCTTCATCATCATCATCAACTGAGAAAACTGATGTTATTGTTGGCTGCTTAATCTGGAAGGAAATCTTGCCCTTGGGAATTGGTTGAGGAATAAAGCTACTAAACTTTCCTTCAGATGCGGTCTTCTTAAATTTGCTACCTGAACTTTGGCCCCTGACTTTGTTCAGCAGTTTTTGAGCCAAGGACAGTTCTGGTTCTGGTTCTGGCTCTGGCTCTGGTTCCAGTTCCGGTTCTGGTTCTGGCTCTTCAACAGGAACTGGTGGTGGTGGTGGAGGAGGAGGAGGAGGAGGAGGATCTTCTATCTTTTCAGCAGCATCTAATGACCTCGAATTGGAAGATCTGCGCCTGGTTCTAGGAGGTGAGCTATGTGGAGGAGGCTCTGGTGCAGGTTCTTCTTCGGGATATTCTGAATATTTACGCTTCTTCTTTTTCTTCTTTTTTCCTTTTCTTCTGACTGGAGATGGCGGAGTCGCTGACGGGGGTGTGGGAGGAAGAGGTACATCAGCGAGATTAATGTCAATGGTTTCTGGTAATGGAAAACTATCCAGCTTCATGGGGGACTCACTGCGACATGGCTCTGGTGGTAGATGAACATCCAGCGTCTTAGAGGTAGTCTCGGGCAGCTCACTGGGATGAGGTACATGATGTTCAACAGCATCAACAGTGATTCCAGGTAAAGAGATGCTCAGCTCTTTGGTGGGGCTCGCAATCTGGACCACATCCTCTTCTTGGTCACTGTAATGGAGAAGGAGACACTGAAAGCATAACTGCCAACTTCTAATTGAAAATCAGAATAGCAGGAGACTATAGGGGCAATATTATTTCCTGTCAACATTCCTGGTAATTTGCAGTAATTGAGGTTGAGGTTGATAATTTATATAAAAATATTTGTCAATATCCATATGTATACAGGTGGCAGAAAATACGAAAAGTGAAATAGGTGACATTTCAATTTATTTTGAAAAAGTCCAAAAGCAATATTTATGTAATGATATTCTAAAATCAAATCACTTACAAACATACAGGAATGTTGACAGATATGACACTGCTATTCAAACAGGATCCATTTCATATGAATAATTTACTTTCTAAAGACTGGTTAAATCACTATAAATAAATACAACGACCATCTAAAATAAATGAATTACTCAACATGTAAGATTTCAACAGCTGTATTTATTTGTTCATGTCTCATATAAAAACCTACATAACCAAGTTTGTGCTCAACCATGTTTTTTTATTATTTTTTTAATTGGGAATCCATTTGGTCAAGATGTATTGAATTTATACAATTTTTATGTTTTTCATAGAAAAACTCAAAGCAAATTTCTTTTGTGTAAATAATGAAAACTAAATATATAATCAATACCAACAGAAAGATTTGGGCTCTGATAAAGCTCAGATATTAGCAAACCAAGGATGCTAACTGCAAACTGCACTTTCTCCACCAGAGCAGGCCCAGAGATTATGAAACTTTTTCGACTACAATTTCATGTTCAACTCAGTTTTGTTCACAAATTCCCAAACATAATTTGAACTTGTGCAAGTATGATGTGAAAGAAAACATATCACCTACAAATGCAATAATTTCTGATAATGTAATTCTGTATATAACTTATAGTGGTGATCCGCCCATTAAAACAGAAAATTCTACGAAAAACAAACTCATATTACTATTAGATGTATTTGTTCATTTACATAATTATTTGTCATTGTGTTAATTTCAGTTTACGCTCACCTTCAATAGGAGCCGTAAGTTGACATGAGACAGTCCGAGATACATTAAAAATGTGGTGAAATAAACTGGTGAAACATCTAAATGTGCTATGCATCGACGGACACCTGATGCTCTTCAATTGTGATGTCATGAAAACATCACGATACAGACGTCATTCATAGCAACCACTGCAAGCCTCACTAGCAACTAGGGCTGAAACGGGTACTCAAGTACGGGTCAGGTACATGTACCACTCGAGTAGTAAAATGATACTCGAGTACTCGAGAGTAATCTCCCCTTTGTAGTTAACAATCACTGACAACAGTCGATCGACAATTTGAACTAAAATCGAATTGTCAGAAGATAAGTTGAAAACTAAATGCAAACTGTGCTGTTCAGCTTTCCTTTAAGGGCGGTACACCTAGACTATGAGTAACCATCTGATGTTGAACATGCCAACACAATGTTGAAATCCGAATCAACCACATCCCAATCATCAATGAATATGCCAACAACACTTACAGGCGAGTACTCGAGTACTCGTCAAGTAATTCAACATGAGTACTCGAGTACCAAATTTCCTAACCGTTTCAGCCCTACTAGCAACTGCGCAATAATGTTCACGAAATATGGTTTACATCTATTTTTGTGGTTTATGTGCATTGGAATATCTTTATCAAAGCCTACTGGTTATGGGCCTATTATCGCCTGAAATATGAAAGTTTTTTGCGATTCCTCGCGTAATATTATTAGTAACT
>JAULBP010062027.1:0-12890 GCA_032355345.1 Lepetodrilus pustulosus
GCTGGTTGTAGTCTGTTCATGGCATGTTGTAGTCTGTTCATGGCTGGTAGTCTGTTCATGGCAGGTTGTACTCTGTTCATGGCTGGTTGTAGTCTGTTCATGGCAGATTGTAGTCTGTTCATGGCTGGTTGTAGTCTGTTCATGGCTGGTTGTAGTCTGTTCATGGCAGGTTGTAATCTGTTCATGGCTGGTTGTAGTCTGTTCATAGCTGGTTGTAGTCTGTTCATGGCTGGTTGTAGTCTGTTCATGGCTGGTTGTAATCTGTTCATGACAGGTTGTAGTCTGTTCATGGCTGGTTGTAGTCTGTTCATGGCTGGTTGTAATCTGTTCATGGCTGGTTGTAATCTGTTCATTGCTATCGTCTATGTGACACCTGGATCGTCTGTCATGATAGTAGGCTAGAACCTCAACGAGATGTTTATTCTTAATTAATATAGCTTCTGTCTACAATGTATCTATCCACTGTACGGTGTGGATCATATACAGGTAGTAAACACACTATGCTAACATATTCTGATGAAGATACACATGCTCGGGTGTATACAGTATCACCAGATGTGCTGAAATATAGTCCGATATTGCCGTGGACAAATATCACTCTACACATTTAATGTAAATATCCATAATGAGAAATATCACTGTTTCTCCTATGGCTAACATTGAAGCGCCATATCGCGTGCATATAATATTACTTTGAGCCTAGCAGAGTATTTTAAGTCGCAAACTAGACAAAACACGTGCGGTCATGTTATATTCAAATGATCAAAGATAATGTGTGGATATTTGATCAGGTTGTTCAGGCTGGCGTCAAGTGACCATTGTGTGTCCAGCTGGTCATCGCTTGCAGTATGATGCTACCTTTATTCCCCCTGTCCCTCCCGCTCCAACAGACGTCAAGGGACCGTGTCTCATCTAGCTACACGTGCCCAGTTGTCAGGAAGTGCCCGGATTTTACCGCTAACAGTAAATTCAAAATCAGACTGGTTTTCTGTCTCACAAACAGAAGAGTAAACAAGCGGACGTGTTCCCATATCACACGTTTTCCCGCCATTTGAGCCCGCTGGGCACTGTAGACGACATCTCCCTAGCTTTGCTCACCGTCTGAGAACTGATAGGAAACAGCATATTGATCACAGTCAAGTGCTACAAATAAGAGTGTAATTAATTCCGTTTGCAGAAAAAGGTCCACACCTCCAAACTAAAGTTTGCGCTAACGTAACACTGGCCGGACAACTCGTTCTAGGTGTGTTAGTACCACGGAGATCCAGCAAAATGAAGCACCGGCGTCTGACATGAATACTCCGACACGCATCGCACAGAAATGTTCAGTCAGTTGATCATAGCAGTGTGCTATAGAATTGCGTTGATTTGCCAAGCAAGTTTGTACTAATATATCATTTCCAGCAGTACTGCAGCTCTTGGTGACATCTGATCAAATCTGTGGCGGATATGTAAGGAGGTATTGCGCGCGTGCTTCAGAGGATGAGAAGAAGTTAAATACATTGAATTCATTTTTAAATTATGAAAACAATTGGATTGGATTAAAGATAACCTCTTATTGTCCGGCAAATACTGAGCCCACAGAGATGTCACCCCCCACCAGACCCTCCCCTCTCCTCCCCTACACACACACAATACACTAGCACTATGCTTCTTCAATCTTTAATTCACATTGAAGGGGGAAGTTCAATGTCGGTCCCTCCCTGCCTTCTTGTCCGTCATAGGTCTGCTCTGGAAGCCCCCGGCTAGCTATGCAGCCAAGGAAATTGAAAGATATAAAAGGGTTTTATGCGAAACAGTTAGCGTGACCGTGTTGAATTGAGGAGCGTCGACGTGTGTTTTAACCGTAGGGTTTTTCAAAATGAGTTATTGAGGAGGTTAGGACGAATGATGCATGATCCTGGGATCCTCTCTATAGATCCTGGTTCATGAATACGGTGTGTTTACCATACACCACCAAGTGAACTGATCCAATGAAGTGTTCCACCGAGCCTTGGAATCTTCTCCCTCTCTTCTCATACAACTCTTTGCGATATACATCCATGCCAAAACTAGTTTGTCCACTTCGCACACAAACGTGTCAGATTATCATTTTCTTTTGTAAATTGAATCTATTCTTGGTATTTTAAACAGCGAAATATTGTATCAAAATTACTAAATGGGTATAGTTTGGATATCAACGATACTAACAGGATACCGGGAGTATGAAGAGGTGCGATCGTTTGAGTGTATGTTATCATAGTATGGTGTCAAACTCGACAGTGTTTTATACAATTATACATGAGTCATAGACGTGAGTACCACAGGGCATCTGTACGCCAGTAACATACCTCTACTGCAGTATTGTCTGGCAGAGTATTGGTCGCTGTGAAACCTTTCTGAAATGGACAATTTATCCCGAACTATATGTCTCTATGGGTAACCCGAGTGAAGTTTGAGAAATTTTATGGGCGGGAAGTTTGTAAGAAATTTTCAAAACGTGTAAATTGTCTCGTTTAAGGATCATAAAAATGAGCGATTGTTTCTTTATGGGTTTTTAACGCTGCATCGTGCAACATGCTTCTAATACTAGCACAAGAGAAGCTGAGGACGTTGATCTGGGCTGAGATAGAACTATACCTGTGTATTCCTACACAGGTGTGTACGCACACATTAATGTTACCACATCACTGATAACATGCATCATGTCTATTTGAAACCAGGTTTTTCATACTCATTGAAAGTTGAAACATATCTGTTGGTGTAAGTTCGACATACAGTGCATAATATGTTTGTTTTACAGTGCACATATATAGTCAATATAGTGCACATATGTACTCGATATGTAGTGTATAAATTATAGTATAAATCTACAGACATGCATACGTCGCCTGAATACAGTGAACCTATCAGCTTTACATAGATATGTTGCCATGAGACATCCACTCCAGATTGTAAATTACGATATCAGACAAACATTATTCAAAGCCGAATAACATTTAACAATAACTCTTATCCATTTCAAGTGGTGTCTTCCTTAATATGTCACGATTCCTACTGACTGAGATAACACGATGTTCTGCTACAGGCGGCCTCCCACTAAACCAGGCTTGGCGTGGAATGGTCCTCAAAAAGTCGATACGGCGGGTGATAAATCTGGTCTTCGGATATCCTTTTAATTTTCTTCTGTCATGCAGTTTTTATCCGCAACAATTAACAGAGCAATTGGATTTCCTGGACAATAAATGGCATCTAGCGTGGAGCAAGGAATGGGTCGCTAACCTGGGAACTGAAAGACCGCTACTGGCTGCTCAATAATTCGTGTTCTACGGCCTTTTGATGAACACGGACGAAACGCCAGCTTTTTGTTTTCTAGGCATATTTATATTTTACAGTTGCCGTCAGGCTTTAGCTAATACACATACATGCGAGGCACATGCACACAGTGCTCCAGTGAGTAATATGAATATTTGTTGCATTGCAGGGGCTGGTTTCGCGTTGATGGGTGGGTACCTCAGTGGATCTAGCCACGCCCCGGAGGGCCTCAAGTCGCTGATGCCTGACGTCCAGCAGTATTGGGGACACGCCCACCCAGAGGGTAAGACTTTATATACCATCTACAGTGTTATGACATTTCTTAAACGTTTGTTTTCTTTAAATAGCTCTCATAACAGCACCTCGGCATCATTACGTATACTGTATTCTCAAGGAAGATAGCGTGTCCAGTGACTACAACTAGTGACTAAAACTGTCCATGTCATAATGTCTATAGTCCACTTATACTAACATAATTGCTCTAATGTTAATGAGAACTGAAATATACCTTCGTTGTGATGGAACTGTAGTGAGAGTTAACCATTTGGTCTCGCTAATCCATCTTCCTCACCAAACATTGTGCATTTCAAAACGGCACAATGTGTTTCACAGCCCGCCAGTGGAGACATATTCTTTCTTTCTGCCTTTTCTGACTCACTTATCTCTTCCACATGAACGTGCTATGTGTTTTAAAATGTCATGTGTATTGAACGTGCCTGTCACGTGCACCTGTCGCACGCGCGCGCCTTCCCTGGGTATACATGCTCGTGGTGCGGGAGGATAAAGCCTCTAGTCAGCTCGGGATCTCTGACCCATGCCGCGGGTACTGTAGGGAACCGCCACGCCAAACTCATCTACTTTCCATTTCCGATAGCCTCCTCAGATAACCATTTGGAAATATGCACGACCGTCAGTTGTTTATTTTACTGCAGTGTGTTATCAAGACCTAAAAGGGGCGTCGTAGATTGGCAAGGCGCGGACCTGTGAGAAGACACCAGCTGTTAGACACAACCAATAGAAATCGAGTTTTCATGACGTGTATCTTCGGGGATGGTTATGCCTACATGCACATTTAATAAATTGATTATGTTACTTTTTTTTGTCTTAGTCACGAAATAGGGCTGGTGTGTGTATATTTGTGAAGTTAGAGCCCGATCCTTTTAGAGAAAGTTTTGTTCGATACCGTACGGCTTATCACTGCATGCTGCGGAATATACGATAAAACTTTATTTCTGCCGCTTTATACGCACATAACTGCCACACCAGAGTTAGTGCTTTGCTGATACAATGCACATGCGGGTGATTTAATGGGTATGTAAGCATCATAAATATGAATTCAACTTCAAAGTGGTTAGTTCAATGCCAGGGCTACTGTTTCTGTAAGATGCCAAGAGATTTGAGTACTAGACCCAGAGAACGTTTCTATGATGTACGTTGCTATTTGTCGTGCATTGGTATTATCGACGTTATCTCTGCCTAGGATACCACTACCGCAGTGTGCATTGTGTGAAGTCTTGATAAGCCACGTCTAACGTGTACACAGTGACGAATCACAGGAAAGCTGCTTCTACACGTTAAGGTCCATTTTCAGATTGTAATACTGGTATTAAATGAAGGTCAAGGTTACTGTAATGCACGAGCAGAGTTGCGAGGCGTGTTCAGGAAGAAGACCTCTATGTTAGTGACCACCACCCCAACCATCGAGATTATGCGGTATCGCTTGTCTCCCCTTGCATTTCAACATTAATCAAACATGTGCTACAGATTCCCGCTGATGTGGAACGAAGGATTGGCTTGGTGCTAATCCTGATGTATAGGTGGGTGGGTGCGTGGGTGCGTGTGTGTGCGTGGTGGTGGTGTTGGTGGGTGGGGGTAAGCGAATCCGAGTTATCTAGTATTGCTTGGCAATGACCACATGTCTATGTTAAGCTAGACTGTCAATAGTCTCAGAGGATGAAAGTAAATTATTTTTAATAAATTTTACTGATGTATACTATTTGAATATTAAAGGAGCCTCTGAATTTCTTTAACCTCTGGAACATATTTCATTCAAATTTTGGGTCACGTGAATTGGGCCCCGGGTCTGGGAAATATAGAGCTCACCTCGGCGTTTACCATGTTTTGCAATACGTGTTGATAACACTATATGACTTGAGATCCTCGAACGTTTGGTTCAGTACTTCTGTAATCATATGCTGTATAAGAGACGCAGAGTATGAACAAGTCGCCACAAGAGTCTGGGCCTCTGTTGTTCGAGGATGACACCCAGTTATGCAAACATGTTTTGTTTTGCTGTATTAATTTGTTGCGTAGCTGAAGAATTTTGCGTTTAATATGGGTAATTGTGTAGCATATGTGTCTAAGTCACTTCAATCGAACTTGGTTACCGCTCGAACAACCATTACTGTACAAATTATGACTGTGTCCTTTAGTGAATACTCCCCGGGGCGTTGAGAAAGAAAATGAGAGCACTCTGATCCATTGATCCCACGGTTTGTGGGTGCGTTTATATTGTAGCTCTATGAGCACCATTCAGAGCGTATAAATTTGGCGCAATATAAATGCCCACGTAAATTATTACTATTGTTATTATTATTATTATTATTATTATTGTTCTTATTATTATTATTATATTTCAGGGCCGCCGTCATCGATGTCTATACTATCGGAACCGCCCCCATACTCGCCGCCCAGGTGATCGACATCCGGGCACCTGAACAACGCTACGCAATGAAATCAAGTATTAGTATTTTGCATACACCCGAAGGAAAAGAATATCCACAACGTTTTCTACCAGAAACATGCTGCAAATAATGGGAAATGCTTTGCTGCAAGAATGATTGTCTCTACCGATTTTGGATGCACCTCTATACCTGTGTTATGCGTTTATCATTCTCTGTGTGTGAAAGGCTATATATCGAATATGCAAGTTGGTTGGTAATGGATGGTGGTTCCAAACGATGGCACAGTGATATACGGCAAGAGCTGAGTGGTGTTCATGACGTGTGGCGCTAGTTATAATCTCTCGTTTCCGCCGTATTCCTGCTAAATTCTTACTTGCATGTATATACTAATATGTGCATTTAAGAACACGGCTTTGAATAATTATAATACAATAGTATAAATCTATGTATATAGTAATAGACTCCTGGGCCTGTATTCATGAAACTTCGTAAGTCCTAAGAATTTCTCAAACTGGTTTTCTTCTCATGTTAATTTGTGAAGCGATTTCTTTCTCTCACTAAGAAGTTCGCAAGTTAAGAAGTTTCGAGAATACGATCCCTGGTGTGTAAAAATCGTATGCACGGCCGTGTAACCCACGTGCAAGCATTGTTCTGCTGAGCGTCGCGTGTAACCCACGGAATACCACTTCGATGTTCTCCACCGACCCCGTGGGAAGACACGCCAGCTTCTTAATGCGACAACAACTGCTACGTACACAAAGGACGAGATTCGGTTTATTGAGACGTATATAATACAGCGTCGCACAGCAAGCATAATTCAAGTCAACGAAGTCCCCCGGAAATGAAAATCGATGAGCGTTACAATGGAAACATGGCTTTGTGTCCCAAAACATCAGTGGATAACATCATATTGGCGTTACATGGATATATTGTGCACACACGAAGATACGCAGGATGGTGATTCGTGACTTTCTACACGTACGTTACTATCCATTACATTCAAATAACGTTTCTGGTGAACAAGAAACAGTCGACAATATCAGTCGCATAGGATATTCAAGACATTCATCTGGGACTTAAAAAAAAAAAAAAAAATTGGATTTTGTTTTGTTACAAATAATTGAATTAGATCTATTCATCTTTCCAAATGTAAGTTAATGACACATTCCAGACATTGTTATGAAGTACGATCAATACATACATCATGAATCTATACAAGCGCCATGTTAATATAAATTATGAAAATACGAAGTTATCTTCTCTAAAGTTCGTCCTCATCAAAAGAACATAATTATAACTATGCGCTCTGGATTTTGTCAAAAGAGCATCATGACTATAAGCGCTCTGTTGGAAGATACATATTCGTATTTTTTTTTATTATTATGGCAATTCAGCACTTGTCCAACGCTATTGATTTTTTTTTTGTCGATTGCGTGATATAACTTTCGCTTAACGTTCCTGGCCATAATATTTTTAATCACGCATATCAATTATGTATTGGTAGTAGACTTGGAACTAATAAGCGGAAGACAGCGTGTGCCCTTGTTTCAGCATATCTGTGATAATTTATATACTCGTTCAGGGCAAGCACTTTTACCCGTTTCTCGTCATGTATTCTCACATTATATTTGTATTCCTAAATAAATACGCACATTTTACGAACATTCAAAGGAGGTTTGACGGTGTTGTCTGGGTTATTGGATCTATGGTTGTGGGGGTGGTACCATGGGGGTCGTGGGTAGGGATATGCGTTTTCAAAAATGATATGGGTGTTGTTCTTGAAATCATATGATATGCGGTATGATATCTCCACCCAACTATTCATTATTATTCAGACAAATACTGGACACAAAATCACTTATAGAAATGCAATGTTATGAAAAGATATTGCATTTAGTAAGTGTCGCAATATCCTTATTAACTCAGTTTTAAAAAAAGAATGTAAAACTATAGAAACAGGCTAACCCAAAGTATTTAAAACTACATCGAAACCCTTAATCTAACCTACCCTTTACCGGTATTCATAAAGGTGAGTTCTTAAAATTTCTTATTAATCAGTTAAGCTAGGTTGGAGACATCCTCTGCAATCCATGTCCAATGACTGCCTACATACGCTACCTACGTCGAACAGCTACTGAATCTTGGCTTAGAGGGTGCGTTTACAAACAAATGCTTTTGTGAATACCGGTTCGAGTCGATACATTCCCAGTGTTCGGAGGATGGTGTAAATATGGTATTGCATCAATTAATATTGACGTGTTCTTCTCGTTGAGCAAATATTGCTGTGGTGTATGTATGTATATGTGTTTGTTTGTATGTATGTGTGTGCTTGCATGTATGCGTGCGTGCGTGTATACATATGTGTGTTACCAATGGATGGTGAGTGAGCCTTGGCCTGTTTGTCCGCTTTCAACTTTGACATTTACGTCTACAGTTTACAGGATACGCAAATGTTTCGTTAGAAGCAATCGTTACTATGTATATGCTGAACATATGTTGACGGTGGTTATAATTATCTTAATGGTATTAGCATATTTTTATTTTAAAAAAAAAGATAAGGATTGGTAAACAAGCTGTGAAGGATATTTATTTTTATACCGCTCCTTATCTTAATAAGAAATTATATACTGCATACATTTGTGGAATATTTGCCCATTATGAAATCATATACATGACAAATTATGTTTATATTTCGACATATTTAGCAAGATCAACGTTATAGACAATCGATTAATGAATCCGTGCAACGAGTTCTACTCGATATTTTGAAGCTGACTGTCTTGTGTATACCGCGATGGTATTATTGCATATTAGTTATGTACTGCGATATCTCTTTACAATGTAAACTATATACTTTTAATACGCTACATATACGTTTTAGACATGTTCTGTTATGGCATTGTATTATAGCAATATTGAATTGTACAGACTAAATTATTTAAACTACCGTATTATCTATTATTATATTTTAGTATTTATGTATGATCCTGTCTCATTGTTTTCTCTGCCGTGTGACCCTTTATCGATCTTGTACCCTGTCAGACCTCAATACCTATAGCAAATGTCACGATGATCATTATGGGTCTAAAGATTATCATTCTGGGTCTAAAGAGGATAATTCTTGGTCAAATGGGGATCATTTTGGGTCTAAAGAATGTCATTCTGGATCTAAAGAGGATAATTCTGGGTCTAAATAGGATCAGTGCGTTTTATGAGGATCATTCTGGGTCTAAAGGAGGATCATTCTCGGTCTTGAAACATGGCGTATAACCCACTACACCGGATAATATTCCAATCTGCCTTATGGTACTAAATATGTTGCAAGCACAATCAATGAGCCATGCAATGTACCCATTCAGATTGGAATCGATCCACAATTCTAACGAAACGTATCTTTATGATCGACTGTAGACCTATTGTAAGCAGGAATTTGAAATTTTGAAAAAGAAAGGTCTCTTCTATTCCAATCTGCAATATCCGTTGCAAGCATGCTCTTCAAGCAGTTCAACATACTCATTCAGATTCAAGGTCCCGTAAGCTATATTATCTTACAGATATACAACCCATTGTATACAGATTGTAAGATGAGTGGTAAACACCATCGACATATTACGATAGATTTACAATTTATTGTCAGCTCGGTAGCATAGACGAATCTCGTAACTTGCGCACGATGACGCACAAACTATTTTTTCTAACCTAAATGGCGCCGTGATAGCTAGTCGTATAAGACAGAAAAAAAGTTTAGTTCATTTCTAGACGGACTTCATTTGAAGGATTTGTTATGACTAGTTATTGACGTTTTCTATGTCGAATTGAGGCCTGACGGTGTCATTTTGTCTCCTTATAAAACTTGTGATACCTCCATCACCGAAAGGTGGACATAGCAACCTGTAACCCAAAGTTACTGCTGAATAAATACATTTTCTGATATTGCGTTGTGACTGAATCATTATGTTCAAAACAAAGTAGACTATTCCTAAGTACATTTCGAATAGGATATTTTATGATGTTGAAGCTGTTATAGACTACCGGGAGCAATGTCATGTTCCACAGCACTATCGTAGCGCTACAAAAGTCGTAGCTGCTAGTGATACACTGCTCTCGTAGCACAATCATCACTCAGTGACTCTAAGCTGAAAAAAACCTCTTATCGGCCCCAAGATTGTGAAACTTTCTTTAGTTCGATTTCATGAGCAACTCTTGTTTACAAATCTCCATATCAAATTTGAGCTTGAGCATGAAAATCGTACTCACGACTGCGAGTTAATTATCGTTTTCCATCACACCGGGAATATTTTACCTTCGTACCTATAGTGGCCTGGGTATCCTTTCACGAAGCTCTCTTATCGACTAAGAGAGAGGTAGCGCTCGATTTGCAGATGGCTAATACACTGCTAAGAGAACACTACCAGTCTCTTAGTAGATAAAGAGTTTTGTGAAAGGATACCCTGACTATTAATACTGACATATCTGCTTCGTGTATTTGTACCAAATATGATTTAGTAAAAGAAATTCAGTGTAGGGGCTATTACGAATACTTCTAGCCGCCCCCTTTTTAACGAGTAGGCCTACAACACGATAACACCCTAATTGCAAAGGTTTCAGCATTTTCAAAACTTGTTTTCCCATTGTAGAATATCTACGATCTCAAAGGAGTTTACACACGATATTGATAAGGTGATATATCGTAGCTGACATCGTGTCAGTGGGCGGGTAGACAGACGACAGTAGACGATTAGCAACGTCAAATGGCAGAACCGGAAGTTTTAGATGACACTGTTTTGCAGCGAGTGCTGTTGTCAACTACAGGACAGTTGATCGAGTTTCCAATATTTGTGACGCACCTGTGCGGTAATAGTACGTGGCGGAATATGTGCCATCATCAGCAAACAAACCTGGTAACATATCTGTTCCATCACTGTATGATAGTACATAGAACAAGGCATGAAACGGGCCCCGAGATCATGAAATGCCTTTGAGTATAAACTCATTCGCAAATCAGGTTTAAAAAACACAATACAACACATGAGCATGAGCATGTAATCCTAACGAAAGGTTTCGTATCTCGGGTCCAATTGGTCAGCCTTCTTCTACAACCAACCCCCAACTCCCCGCTTGCTCGCTCGCACGCACGCACACACACACATCTTCCAGTTGAGCAAAAAGGTTTCATAATCTCGGTCCAGATCCGACACCAATTAAACGCTGGGATTACCTGGTCCTGGGCAGACATTTAATTTACTAGCTGGTTACCAGAGGTGATAGAATATACACAAAACCTTATTCAAGCTGTTACTGGAGTGTGCCAACATATCTCCCAAGACTTATTAACTGACTTGTCAGTGATTTATTGTTTTCCAGCGGAAATCTTTTGACCCTTGCACGAAGACAGGTAACTCACAGTCTCTATGGATAGTCATGAATAATGCATTAAAGGCATAATATCACAGATATTTATGGTTGTTTTGGACTAGTTCTTAGCTACAACTGTAAAGTATATTCACTTTTGAACTTTCAAAAACCTTCCCACCTCTGTATGGTAGACAACACTTCCACTGCACACCATCGAGCATGAATCACTGAATGTGGTTGTATCTTATTTTGCTTCATAATAGTAATGCAAGGGGCCATAACTCAAAATAGTATGACTAAAACAAATGACATGGCAACGTTTGCTTCACAGATCAGTTGATGCATCAAAGACAAGATAATTAATGTTTCATGACTTTAATTCATAAAAAATATGACATGTATGATAACTATCAAGGTGTTGGGGAATAACAACTTTTGGGTGGAAAAATCAAACGTAAGTAGTCTCAGATAGAAATTTGTTCAACCATTATCTAGGTCAACCATCTGTGATAGTATGCCTTTAAGATATACCCAATATTGATAAATTCAGCAGAGATTTAAAATAGAAATGTACCTATGATGGTTCATGGTATGCAAACTGCAAATCATATTTTGTCACAACTCCATTAATTTTTGCAATATAATTTCATATGTAATACTAGTAGGGTCTATATACTCAACAAAACTAATATGGGGCCAGTAGGCTTTTTGGACATGCACATTTATTTAAACAACAAAGAATTTCCAAATGGCTAAAGGTTTCAGATACTATTCAAGAAATTGCAAACATAATATAGGAAAAAGAATGATACCAGATTTCTCAAGCAGTTCCAAAATTGGTAGAAAACTTTCTGACAAAATATCTGCTGGCCTTTAATTTATTCTCTTGAGTATATAATAGCATCTTCTTCCTCATTTTATTAGTTGAATGAAGGCTCTATCTGAAATTCTAACAGCTGTTGGAAGAGGATGATATTATGGATGCTTCAAACAATTGTGCAAGCTCTTGATCACCATGGTCGCAGCATGAAAAGTACTTTCATAACAACTGGTTGAATATTATTTTTAATCAGTGTTAATCATGTCAATAGCACCTGTATGTAGCTATATTGCTTTTCGTTTTGTATTAATCACATATTCTTTCAATGTGACAGTAATATTTCCACATTCCATCATCTGAGAATGAATGTTGATATTTTCTTCACTTTGTTCACACTTCGCGTCTTTCTACTGCAGTCTGTAGTCTCATTCCATATTTCCATACCTCAAAAGTTTTCATGTTACACTCGCACTTTTCATGTCCTTCAACAGATAGCTCACCTGAAATAAAACATACTTCTACAAAATACATGTTCCATCAGAGTTTCATATTAAAATATGAAAAATTGTGTTAAATGTTAAAAACATTGGGCACCAGTTGTTAAAGGCATACAATCACAGTTGATTGACCTAGATAATGATATATGAGAGTTATGTCCCTTTGCGTTAATACAAAGAAGGATGAAGAACTAAGATTGTTTAGGTTGTTGAAATTGAATTTTGCCTACCGTACAGCGG
>JAULBP010062136.1:0-12889 GCA_032355345.1 Lepetodrilus pustulosus
TTATATGCCTATAATCGCTTCAAGCTCTCAATTTGAGGCATATAAAGCACGGCTGGCGATAGGTAGCCATGATTTAAGTATAGGATAACATCCTAGTAACAGACAATTTGTGAAAAGAATGTCCGAGCCCCATCAGGGGCGAGGATATTGCTTTTCACGAATTGGCTGTTACGGGGATGTTATCTGACTTAAAATACAGCACTAATTTCACGTGTGCTTCATGAATATGCCCATTCTCCGGCTGGTTTATCATGCACATACCATGTTCCATGCAACCTGCGTGAACACATCGTGCAGCACGTGCTGTTGCTGGATAACTGTGACTGTTTCAAAAGACTTGCTGAATTTTGGTTGAGTTTTTTTAGCCTGTATAGATCAGGTGGTAGAGCGTAGGACTCGTAGCTATAAGTCTCAAGTTCGGTGCTGACTATAGTCAAGATATTTTTCAATGTGTTCATGATGGTACACTGCGGTACAAGTCCACACAATTTAAAATGATGAACAATTGTACATTGTTAAATGATAATGAACAGAAAACTATGGATTCGTGAAAAATAATCGACAGATTTCCAATGGACAAAAATGGTGGCTGTATTTTTTTTATCCTTCATAAATCAACATCTAACTGAAACTGGGTTATAAAGTTATGAGCTCCTAAAGTTAGGCCACCGTCGTGGGTATAATTTCTCAAAGCTTTCTTATCTACCAAGAGACCATAAGCACACTCATAGCAATCTCTAATACATGGTGTTCATGCACTTAGGAGTGCTATGGTCTCATAGTGGATAAGAGATCTTCAAGAAACGATACCCAAGGAGTGGAATAACCATAGCCTTGGCTATATTACATGTAAAGATGGTCTTGCTACTCCAATAGAAACCATCACTATGGGTCGGAGTTGTTGTCTTGTGTGAACAGCAAGATTTAACCCTCTCCCTGCTGCAGGCAACCCGAGATGCCCTAAAGAGCTGTCTGTGCCTAATCCAGCAGGGAAGTTAATCAAATCTCAAAGTTTTTCCAATGCCGACTGAAACTTTCAATAGGACAAGGTCCCCTCGAAATAACACTGAAGTTGGGGTCCATGACATAAACCCCGCGTTATAGTACCCGCCTTATAAAATATTACAGGGAAATAACAAAAATAAAAATGGGATCCACATCTGACCCCGCCTTATATCCGAATCCGCGGTCGATGCACTATGTTGTATAGAAAATATCTTGGTAGGCTGACCATCTTGGATTTGACCCAAATATTATTTGATTGAATTATTGCTTTACTTCGCAGCAACGAATATTTCACCCATAGGTGATGACGATCCAAATATTAAAATGACCATTTGAAATAACTTCATGGATGAGTAACTATCTATACATTTTGTTTGCGATATATAGCAAAATCACTAATGAAAATGTCAAAGTCTATTTATACTGGAAGGATGTAGATGTGGTAACTTAATAGTGCTTGGCGATGTCACATTATCCTTTGACAATTATCTAGGTCAACTTTGTGGTAGTATTTCAGTACCCTTCATTACTTGCCAACTGAACTTTGCCTTGCTCCTTCTATGGACTGTTTTAAACACAACCTAAAGATCCGTTTCGCAAATTCTTCATCGGTCTTCCGCTTTTGCATTTTTTTTCATTTTATTTGTTTACGTCATGTAAGCACTAGAGTACCTTTATGGCGAGTTTGGCGCTATATTAATGTCACAATTATTATCCAGTTACATGTACTCACACATGTAAGTGCCCCAGCACCATATACAGGAGGTCACTATGAGAGTGTTTATGGCCTCGTACTCGTAGTAGATACTAAAACTGACAAGTCGTGATGTTAGTGAAAGATTCTAGAAAGCGACTATAATTACCCCATTACAAAACAAAACTCGAGAACGATACCCTGGGCTCCTTACTGTCGAAGTGTCACAGATGGATGTTGAACTATTTCACTTGTTGAAAGCAATTGCAAAAAAAGCCAGTCATTTCATCATTTTAATATGCTGAATTTTACAATATCACTCCCTATATAAGCAGTCTGACAATAAAGGTTTTACCTCTACATATAAATTATATTTGTACAAAAATGTGGTATATTACAGAATTGTAATCTTATCTACAAAACATTACACTCTTTATTGACATTTCAATGAATAACAACTTCCTTGGCAATCCAATGATGATTCAACGCCATTTGGAAATATTCATGTCTTCAAATCTACCTCCTACTAATCATTGCCGTATAAGAGTTCAGTTGTCAATGCCCCACGGAGACTATGCATGCCTAAGAAAATGCTACATAAACAGAACTATTGCACCTTACAACATGGACATTTGTTTTGTTATTCAAAAAATCCCAGGAACATGTGTAAATGTAAACATGGTAATATGCTGGTCACAGGACGAAGACAGTGAAGAGAGGCGTCTCCTGCCTGTACATAAACTCAACCTGTTGCAACTCATTGCTGGAACATCATTACACGTCTGTATCTAGCCACCTCAGAGTCCAGTCAATGACTACAGTTGTACAAATTGAATGCCTATTTACACAGGGTACAAGCTGAAGGTTCTATTATGCTGGCAATTTTTACTACTTCAGCCGGTGTGTTGCAGGGTAGCATGGGAAACGTGGACATTTCAAGCTGCATATAATAGGTATACAATGGACATACAAACTTGGTAAAAAGGTGCTTTACATTTTAGTAATAGCGTAGCTGAACATTTCAAAACATCACAGACATACAGTAAGGTGTCTGGACGAGATGAGAGTAGTGTGGTTTTGAACGTCTTAGTAGCACTCATGTTTTGTAGGCACTTTATCGTCTTATCGGACGTGGCCTTGGATCTCGATCATTTACAAAAACCTTACCATGTCCAAGTCTCCTGCACTACCCTAGACACCTGGTGAACGAGCAACAATCCACAGCATAATCAAATCTTGTACCTCGTAAATATGGTGTAGTGTAGCAAAGCAGTTCAAATTTACACAATCTAAATTTACACATTTTATTTTCAATACATCTACACCACACTGCAGTACATCTATATGCACTGCAGTGTGGGATAGTTCCATTGAAGATGATTACCAATTAGATAAGAAATGGAATGAAATTGTATGAATCATCTCAAACAATGGAATATTGATGCTGTTCAAAGGTAGATCAAAAGACGCAGTACCAACCACATACACTGATTCTACTAGCTAGGAGGTTACCACAACAATTCAACATTCAAAAATCAACATTTCTTCAGAAGAATTATAGAATTTCATTTAAGTCGTCACGAACCTTTCAGGCAAGTTAGTCAACTGTAAATTACTCCTGATCACATGTAGGAATTTGTTAGGAGAATGTATCAACTGCATGGCTTGTTCATAAGGTTGTACGCTATACAACAAGCTACTTGTTCATCTGGTTTCTGTACTGTTCCACATCACAGTTTGTGCATCAGTGTTTTCCATAAACCCAACAAAACAATTACTACTATATAGAACCCTTCCATAGAAAAGAAAACATCTGATAACTGTCTTGAAAATGTATCCATACTTTGATCATACATGCTTGGTTGGTTGGTTGGGTTTACCTCTGCATGTTTTGTGTGTACATGCCTTGCTCATATTAAACCAGGTTTCCACTGGTTTCTTATTTGGAATGGTACATTAATCGACAGCATCGTACAGTTGGGCTCCAATTAAAATTAATAAATGACCACCAACCAGAACAGAAAACAATAATACCCCTACCATGAAGACAAAGAATGGTCACATTTTCCACCAAATACTGTTAATGCAAAATGCAATGTTCTATATGAGAATACTCTGCAGCAATTCAAAGAAATGCATGTAAGATTAACCCTCAATTGATGAGAACAACTCGCTACAGGAGATTGATACAAGAGTTGCAGATACTTCAAGCAACCAATATTATGTTGCTGACCTATGTATCATAACATCCATATTGACTTCAACATTTTAACCAACCTGCAGCAGAATTGGGAGGCAATTCGAGATCTAATATAAGTTTATGGGTAGAAGGTATGGAAGGCAAAAGAGGTAATAAATAGCTGAACAATTCATGATATTGAAATTAATAACATATTCATGTCAGCATGAATTTCATGTACAAAATCTTAATATTGGTTTCAAAGTAAATCATATAATCAATATAATTAATCTCAATGTTAAATAGAACCTTGAATTAAAGTATCTTGGTTGTCACTGCCGGATCAATGAAACAGTGTCCAAAGAAATTCCTGGCATAAAACAGCGATTGAATTGCCTCCACTTTCAGCTCACACATTGTGCAACAGAGGACTAATATTTTACACTTAATCTCTTGTCAGTAGCGATGGCACATATAATAATACATTTACATATGGTATCTAATATATACAATCAGTGATGTACAAACTTGTAATGACAAAGATCTCTCCAGACACTGGAATACAAGGATGAGATTTTGAGGGGAAGCGATGCATGTCCTTCCTTCATCATTCTGCATGGCAAATAATAACATAATGCACATAGTTGACATTAAATGTACAAATATGATCAAACAAAAAAAAATAACAATCATAACAAGTAACAAGTTATTCAACTATGTTTGCCTACTAGTACTATATCAATGTATATTCTATGATCAATTATCCTCACCAATTGTGCCGACATACATACAACAAGTAATTCACATGGTTTTCGTTCCACTACATTAAGTAACATACTAGTATCTTAATAAACAAGAATGACAATACCTTGATGTATGTAATAATTGTAATGTATTCACTCAAATACAGTCAATAATACACTCCAGACTATCAAGTATGAACCCCACGTAGGCAGGTGATGACTTAATAATTATGGAAATTCTTGGTTTTCAAAACTCATATTTAGGTATAAATGTACATGTACTTGAAGAATATTAGCAAGAGTAAATAAATCAGGTAACATCAGAGAACCAAGATGATGAAGACTTACAAATGAATACACATTATAACAAATTATCAATAGAGAAAAGTCACCCAATGTCATAAAGCACTACAAAAGATTGCGACTAGATTCCAAACAAGGTGACGTCAGGAAAGAAAACACAGCACTCAAAAGGCACTATAAATGTAGCGGAATGTATCTATTTGCATAACAACTCTTTTTCTAAATTACAGAAAGAATTCCATTCATCATGTAAATGTCCTTCCGAGGCAGCAATAGCTAAGCCACATCTAAGTCACCAACCACAGCGCTCTCGTAGTCGCCTTTTATTTATAACTAGCTGGAACCTACGAGGGGGTTATGAATGAATGATTAGTGCTTTATGTCGCAGGACTACCTCACTTATATGCAATGATAGCTTCATGAAAAGATACTTGGGACTAAGAAAATAGCATTGATGTTAAATTATATATTTTACGTGTGCTTGACACAGTTGTATGAAATACAAACATTCCATTATCATAGCATTTAACCTCCATTAACTAATGCTGCATTAGCTGTATTGAATAAAATCATTAACTAAAGTAGTTCACAACTTGGACAATTGACCTATAAGTCTCAATTACTTGCTTTCAAACATTGATGTATAATTTCAATTGTAGTTTCATTTTCAAAGCGAATGATTTATTGCTTAATATCGCAGCATCATTTTCGTAAAAGTTACATGATTATACATTTATATGGCTTTCTGAAAAGTGAACTGGAATGGAGATTAGGTCGGTGGAGATGGTGGAAATGGAATGCAGTAACTAGACGCAGTAATGTAACTTCCATTGTCTACCATTTTTTGTGGCATAATTCATCATATTACCGGTAACATGAAATTATAGATGAACATCTTGGTGTAAACCATGTCCTAGCATACCTCCAGCTGGCAGTGCTAGTAATGAATAGTGCTTAACATCACATTAGCTGTTTCTTTGGCAGCTATTAGTGACAATTCTGAATTTTGTTAGGACAATTCAAGTAAGTGCATGTGTTGGTGTTGTGTGCAATGAATACTATTCTGAGTTGCTACAAGCATAGTTCTAGCTCACTGGAATATTATGACTGTTATAACATCTTTGGGTAAAACATGGTGATCAAACCACCAACCGACCACACTCCAGGCTGATGTTTCAACAACGAAGTTCCTACAAACACGCATCTGTACAACCACTCAATACACAGCAAGTAAGTACTATTGATAACGGATAAGGTCACCATAAAGTACAACAAACAGCATTAAAATGTCAACAGATAATGAAGCCAATAGTTAATGGAGCGTTCATACAATCTTTTGCCAGATGTGCCTAAGGCACTACAGAAATGAAAGTAATAAACATTATGTTACAGTTGAATATTCCTTGCTTATTTAATTATGATAATCCTGTTACACACTTCAGAGCACATGTACACAAATCCATATTGTCAAACAGTCATAAAATTTCAACATGTTGACAAAGATCTGGGTATCATTTCTTGAAGCTATCCTATCCATTACTAGACCATAGCGCTCTCGTACGTGCATGAGCGCCATGTATTAGAGATCGCTACGAGAGTGCTTATGGTCTCGTAGTAGATAAGAAAAGAGCTTCGAGAAAGGATACCCTGAACTCTTACTGCAATTGCTTTATATCCACACACAAATCTGTGGGTTTTAAAAATAATTTCTAACTTTTTCTATGTTTTTATGTTTCTTTGGCTGTTCCAAATTTACCAGAATATTGATGGCTTGATAATAAATGAGTTTTTATCCATTTTCATATGCCAAGCAATTTTTCATAACTATATGAAAATAACTGAATCACTTTTAATAAGTTACTTTCACTTGGTCAGTCAAGAAAATTAAGAAGTGTGGACATCTTTGAATTTACTGTCTGATAAACAGACATCCCATGATTCCATTCTTACAATGTCCATAACTATGCATCAAGTTGTTTGCATGATGCGATTTATCGAGTTCAGTAAACACACTATCATTGAAGACAAGTTAGACCAAAACAAAGATTTCCAAATCATTTGAACAGAAAATATGAAGTGAAATGTCGATGAAACTTGATACCCATTTTTGCACAAATACACAAGTATTAGCTAACAGCGAGTCAGTTTACATACATTGGCTTTCCAGATACAACCTCTCTACAACATTTTGCAGTATGGATATCTGCACTGAACAATTTCAAATAACAATATGGAATCTTCGTTACCTACACTAACAATACTTGCTCAATCACTGACTGGGATAAGCTTTTATTGCAAAAACCTACACCTGAGTCTGAAGGATTTTACTGCACAGAAAAGAAAAAAAATAGTTCCCCCACACTCAATCTGGTTAAATACCCTCAGGTAAGATATGGATGGACCAGCGTTGACGATGCTCCTAGTACAGGTTGGTGTCGCTGGCTTCCTCCGAGACGGGTCAACTGTGTCACTGAGAGTGCAGTATGGTGCAACTGTGTCACTGAGAGAGAGCTTTCCCACTAAAACTGTCCTTCCAACAAGTCTCCTAAGATTGTAGCTACCTTGTCCTTAGTGGATCTAATGGTCAGACGATACATCTAGAGAACAAAAGAACAGGCGGATACATGTTGTGCATTATCAAACAAACATTGAAAATGAAAAAGAAATTTACGATCATTTTACTAAGCTCAGTTCGGACGAGATATTGATATTTTGTACCGTCTGTAGAGTGGCACTACAGTTATCATTCTTGGTCTGTCAGTACCAGCCAGTGCGGGTTTACTGCAATATTCAGCGCTACGGATGTTGCGCGTTTCCTCCTGCCCTAAACTGACAAGTTGTGATGTTAGTGAAAGAATCTAGAAAGTGACTATAAACCCCATTGCAAAAAAAATCAATTAAATTATTTTTAAAGCTGAGAATTGATTGAATTATTGCTTTACATCACAGCAGGAATATCTCACCCATAGGTGACGACACTAAGCTTAGAAACTATGTTTCTAGCCCAATGCAAATTCATTTATTCCAAATGAATGCTGTTATTAACATTGTGAAAATGGACTGTGTTTAGACTTACCTCTACTTGTTTATTTGGTTCTAGTCGGATGAGACACCCAGTCTGTAGATTCCGCGTGTGTAGGATTCCAGCCGACACAAAGTTGTCAGGGTTAGGGTCGATACCTTCTAAAATACTAGATCCAAAGCCCAAAAGCTGAAAATTAACCAACAATATTTACAAAATCATATAAAAGCTAAATCATATTTTCATTATTTACAATAACTTGCTGGCTACAGAAACATGTTTCCGTGTTAATAATATATAAAATACATCAATTCTACCAAATAGTTTCTTTCTTCCACTAGTACATATTGTAGCAATGCCAATAGTTTGGGACAGAGCCTAGATATTGACAAGTTCTTTGATTTTGTATGGCTCTCTCCTCTGATGGACTAGTTAACAAACTTCTGTTAAACGGTTACCTTTGCCTTTGTTTGTTCAGTATCTATAGGGCACTGTGCCTTGAAGATCTTCTGACACTCCTGTTGAGGCCTGGGGGGAAAAAGCACAAATCTTTCAAGCTAAATTCATCATACAATTTTAATAAAGTTTTGCTGTTCTTATTGTGATATAGCTTATATTCCCAATATTGTACAAATAGAGCGTGTTTGTCAGGGTTACCAGGGTCAACCAGCTGTCAGTTCACCTCAGCCGCTGGCAAAATAGAACAGCCCCTTTTACTGATCATAGAAACTATGATACCGTGTTCTTTTCATCTAAAAAAAAGTATTAGTATTAGGATTGGTGTGTGACAGAACTGAGTACATTTATCTGCTATACTTACTGGCTCAGGGCTTTCCATCTGGTGAAGAATGACTCCGAGTTCATTTCAGCTGCTTCAATGAACTTGTTGAGAAACACTGGCAGTTGTAGGCTTACCCGTTGTGATGCCCCGCTGTAGCTACAAACATTGGAATAGACCAATTAATATCTTGCACATTTGGTCACAGAATGCTTCAAGTACTGTAAATACTCTAATAAATCGAACGCCTAAATTAAGTGTCCAAAAAAATATGAACATGACAATTTGTTTCCAAATCTTAATTTTCTAAATATTTGAACAGACATTTAAAAAAATAATCAATTTTCTTAAATACTTTATATATTACCATTTTAATTACAACAATATTTTATACCTTAATATGGTTGTAACTAATTATAGGAACACAGATCATTTAATTTTTTTATCTTTTTCTAATAATTCGAACAGCAACATTAATTATTTTATCCTGTTCGAATTATTAGAGTAATTATGGTATGTTCTATTATATAAATTATCATTCATAAACAATTCTATCTCCAAATGTAGATCTGTGTGGCAACAATGGCAGAGGAAATGTTCAAATCCTTGAATAATTTCCTTACATGATGTTATCATTTTCAGTTCCATCTTCTAGGCAGGTACGTTTATTAAAACTGAGAATACTGCATTTCAACATCAAATGACTGGCAATATACTAATAAAAATAAAAATAATAATAGTGCATTTATAATGCGCTGGACTCCATGCAGACAAAGACAGTCAGTCAATCAATACTTACAAAAATGATATTTCTAAAACAGGAGATTGTGTGAACTCTTCCAGACACTCGATGTTGAACATCTGCTGTACCTGAGCCCCGCCGTCTATCGTGGGCTCCACTGGCTTCGGTTGTATCTGAAGAGGTGGCCTCATTAAGGATGCATAATGAACAGATACCACACAGATGTACCATGTGACGACAGTCAGTGATTATGGAGTTTAACGTCGCTGCGGGAATCTTTCATCCATTTGTGACGAATGTGACCACAGGACTTGCTAAAAGTGTATGGACAGTCTTGTTGGACGTGGGTGAGCAAAGAATTACAGGGAAATATATAACTTAGCAGGCTATAATAACTTGGCATAGGGCAAAACAATCAATACAACATGATGACTGGTAGGACAACTGGACGTAGAAAAGGACAGTCTGCCAGGACTAATGACAAGGATAGTCTGTCAGGACTAATGACAAGGACACTGTCAGAACTAATGACAAGGACAGTCAGTCAGGACTAATGACAAGGACACTGCCAGGACAAATGGCAAGGACAGTCAGTCAGGACTAATGACAAGGACACTGCCAGGACTAATGACAAGGACAGTCTGCCAGGACAAATGACAAGGATATCTGATGCTAGAGCTCCTGGTGCAGTGGCGTTGGCCGTGAAGTTTGTAAACTGGAATGATGTTTTATTTCCATAGAAGACACCAATTCTTGCTAGATTTTGCCGATATTCTGACTTGATACCAATCTGTAGCAAGTCGTTTTCAAACAACACTCCATTGTGTTTCATGATAAACCTGGGGGAAAAAAAAGGAGTCTATTAGTTTGTTATTCATTGCATATTGGTAGCAATCGTTAAAAAGAAATCGCATATATCTTAAAAAGATTGGGTCAGCTAGAACTCAACTAGTATATCTTAACATAAAAATACAGCCCCTTAATTTGTCAATGCATACAGTTCATGTTTTTATTTGCTCTGAAATTGAAAGGGTGTTTTAAAAGACAGATCCAGACTAACAAACCTGTTTATATATAAATATCTCACCGTGTCATGTTTTCATTGGACATGGCTGAGTTAGGTGCCTCCAGACCATTTGAGGCCACGCCCTTCCCTTCTCCTGCCCCGCCCAGAGAGTCAAAGACGTCGACGAGGAAACCCGCGCTGCTACCAGATGCTGCCGGTGCTGGAGCCGGTGAAGAGTCCAGTTCTAGAAGCATTGCCGCACCCCCACTGGTCGGCGACGAGATCTGTACAAACATACACTAATAAATATACACTGTCTAGATAGAAACTGTCTAAATATACCCTGTCTAGATATACACATTGTCGAAATATACATTGTAGAAATATACATAGTCAAAATATCAAGACTTGTAGAACATACACGCTATAAATAGGAATGACGCAATGTTAGTAGTAGTTACGTCCCTTGGCGTTTTCAACATGCACAACTTCTGTGCTTCTATCTAGACACCAAACTGATGGTCAGTACTTTACGTCTATGCATTTTCCCAATTCATATAGCAATTCAACTTTGATCACTTGACATTAACAGACGATTATGCTACAAAGGAAAAATATTGAAAACTAAAAATTATATGCACAAACACGACAATGTCAACTTTACCCTGAACGAGAGCGGCGAAGTCTGAAATGTGTTGTTGTTCAACTGAGACAGTAAAAGTGCTGTTGTTGATGATAATTACCTTGTTAGGTCATGGCGTATCGATATTAAATGTAATAGTAAGCTGTATCACGAGTATATTTACATGAATAGAACATTATTTTAGGACTTTAAACATGTTCAAAACAAAAATCGTAAGTAGCTGATCGACCGGCATAGGTCATAGCTGCCTTGTCACGTATGCCAGTAGCATCGGCAAAGAGAAAAACGTTTGATGTTTCGATGACTTTTACAAAATGTTCATGCACTTATGATAACAATTTGGATTCAATCTTAGCATTTTAATTAAATTTGATCATCCATCTTATTTACCACAGCATATATTCGACTTCAAATACAAAAGAAATTGTTCAAAATCCACAGCAAAAAGTTGTACTGCTTGATGAAAATTGCGTTCAAAATGGAGAATCGGAAATTGCTCTTGGCGAAATCTGTGCACGCATTCAGCAGCCATAAAAGATGGATGCTAATAGTGCAAGGATGTATTGACACAGTGACGTGTGCCTTTTTTACAAATTTTATTTACCTTTTTTTTTTATTGGGGTTTAGAGTAGCTTTCTAGAATCTTTCACTGATTTGACTTGTCAGTTTAGGGCATGAGGAAACCCACAACATCCATAGTGTTGAATGTCGCAGTAAACCTGCGAGCACCGGCTGGTACTGACAGACTAAGGATGATATCTGTATTGCCACTCTACAGACAGTGCATCCTATCAATATCTCTTCAGAAAGGTAACTTTTGCGAACAATTATCCTGGGGTGGGATTTGAACTCGGGACATTTGGCTCCCAAATCCAAACATTCTACCACCTGCCCATCTTTTATTACAGACCAATATACATATTTCATAACATAATCTACAACATGTGTGGAAGTTGGCACTCACAGAAACACTAGCTGCATTAACTGGAGGGGGATGGTTGTCAGTCGCAGCCATCTGAGCCGTGGGCAGCTTGTGGTGCTCCTTGGCCTCCGTCTGCTCGGGAACACTGGAGGGCTTCTTCTTCTTCAACTTGGCTAAGATGGACGACTCTCGCTCGGGGAATGGAGGCATCTCTTCCAATACTGTGGCCTGTGTGGACACATTTGTACTTGTAAACTTGCGTAGATTCACATTACCAATCGCCATTATTATTACAATAAAATGAAGACCCACCCTCTCCATGCTAGAGGCAACTGGAAATGCTCAAAGAGCTGTGTTTGTGTCTAATCCAGCAGGGAGAGGGTCAAGTACAGAGCAATACACTGACAATTATTGTTATACGTACCAAGACATCTGGGGTGGCCACAGAACTAAGCTGGAGGTATTCTATTGCACGTTGTTGTAACTCCACATCTGGATTTCTCATGTTGTTGTCACTCCTCAGCACCTGTAGCAGACAACACACTGACGTACAACTTCATGCCTGTACACACACACAAATCTCTTCCACATATAGTTTTTACTTTTTTTGTAATTATTATTGATTTAAGTCACTGCAGGGATAGTTCACCCACCATCAAATTTAATAACTAAATCTATGTGGTTGTTTTATATATTTTTTTATGGGGCTTAGAGTCGCTTTTTAGAATCTTTCACTAACATCACGACTTGTGAGTTTAGGGCAGGAGGAAACCTGCAACATCCTTAGCGCTGAATGTTGCAGTAAACCTGCGAGAAACGGCTGGTACTGACAGACCAAGGATGATACATGTA
>JAULBP010062245.1:0-12883 GCA_032355345.1 Lepetodrilus pustulosus
TAACATTATATAGAAAAATAATAAAAATATAAAAAAAATATGATTAAATACGTGCAAGTATGAAGTTGCCCCTTTAAAAAAAATCATGTTAGTACTTCCAAAGACCTATTCATCACGGTATGTTAATGATAGACAAACTTCCACTGCAATCACACCCATCACCCCCCACACCCAACCCCCACGCACCTCCTTTTTCTAGCATCCACCCGCATTCACACCCATCCCCTACCCTAACCCCACCCCAAATGCAATCGATTTACAATTATTGTCTCTTTCTGAAAGAAAAATGGTATATGATGGTCGCGTACTGAAATGAACCGTGGTATCATTGGCATTGTGCCAACTTACGTGTAACTTTCTATATATCAGCCGGCTTCTGACTTTTCAAATAGCTAAATTGTTTTGTAAGTAATGGTCCTACTTTATCTTTGACAATTAATGCCACACACTGTTAGTTTAATATGACAACAAAACCAGCATTAGGTAAAAGTGGTATCTTTGGCCTACAGGTGAAATGGTCGAAACTGACGTCATAATCCGTCTTCTTAGAAAATTATGATCTTTGACATTTATGCGAATACAGGAACTAAGTTCGTTCTCCTTCTGTATTAATGTATATATATTTTTTATTCTTTATAGAAGTAATTTCCAAGAAACACATAGGCTACATATTCTTGAGTAATATTTTGTTTTTAACGGTAGTAGGTCCGTAGACAACTTGGGAAAAAAATCTTTTCTTGACGTGTTTGCATAATTTGATAGTGATGTTCTTACGTTTTGTCTTATAAAGGAGGTATCGAATTCCAACAACCGGCACCCTAATCCACACGTGCATCCGGGTTTTCGCTGCTTACAGAAGAACCCGTTGATAGGCTACTCATAGATATACAATCATGTCTAGAAAAAGATAATCTCCACGTTAAGTGTTCATTAGGAATAATTATAATTACATCATGCATAATAATATTCAATTGTTCGTTTCTATTGGTTATCTGCACTTCATCTTATAATGCAGTTTATTAATCAAAAAGATGCAATACCGAAAATAGGCAGAACACAAAATAGAAAGTGTCTGTAAATAAGACGAAGTGGTACGGCTCATCGAATAGCTTTCTAATATCGATCAGGCCAACTTGTGACGGATTCTAGAAATCTTTAACCGGACGTTGCTTTTGTCTTAAACTCGCGGCTAAATTAGTCGGCCCGTCTCCCCGAGTTTTAGCGACACGGGTTCACACCGAGGGGAGCCGAGGGTTACTTAGCAGCCGGAAGTCAGACCTAGCAGCCTTCACAAGTCGATACATTCTCCTGCTTTTTTAATTGAAGTAATTGACTTTTACAGAAATGCACCGGAGCTGTAAGACAGCCGTAGCAAAGTTTGTCTGGTGTAAAGTTACTTGGGCTCATGTGCACGAATCTATCTATAAGTCTTCAATACATCCCAGAGACATTCGTGAAAGGTCACCAGCCTTCGGCGCCATTGCTGCCATATCACGTCAAGCTTCCGGAAGTCGACAACGGCGACACCTGGCGTCATGATTTATGGTTATTATGTAAGGATATAGAGGTCGCTGTTTTACTTATGCCTGCACGCGGTTGTCTCCCATGGCCATTATTGTTAAGGAATGCTTTCATTTCTTTTGCCATTTTTGCCTGTTGATGTCAGTCTCCGTAGTGATTGTCAGACACGACGTATATTGTGCATGTTTCTAGCTATCGGTGCTGAGTAATTGCTCTGGAATTGGAAACATTGAAGTCAGATACATTCTAATATACAACTGTAAATACCTCGGCACCTGATGGATTTCTTTTCCCTCATTTTATTTCCACTGGATCTTTACCACATGCATGTAATAACGACGCAATTAAAGGTGCCTCATCAATTATCACGTGTTTCTTATATTGTTTGTTTGTATATTGTTTTTTGTTGTTGTTGATGTTGATGATGATGATGATGTTGTTGATGATGATGACGATGATGATGATGATGGTGGTGGTGGTGGTGGTGGTGGTGATGATGATGATGATGCTGTTGCTGCTTTTTGTTAAACTTTAACAAATTACTAAATCACTTAAATATGGCTTCAGAAGCAGTGTCACTTGTTGCAAATTGAACCATTATTTACCATAGGAATAATAATCCGGAGGTTTTCACAACTGTATAGACATTAAACAGATTCCCTACACCTACTGACGTGTTTCTACGCTAGTCACGTGGCAGCACCGGTTAATAGAGGGTTATGGAGCCAAATTCCTGTGCTTCATTGCCATGATATATATATATATATATCTGTTTTCAACCAGTCTTCTTAACTAAACACAGCTGCATATTACCCTTATAATCGGAAATATTGTATTCATTTTTGTAGGTTAGTTTATCACTTATCATGTGCAACATCACTTTCATAGAAACTCAGTGCATGCCTACCAGGATCAGTAGGTCCAATAATAATTGTTTTGTATTAAATATAGCCATTTATATTTGAACCCGTCAACATATCACTTTAGAAGGCATCAAATAATTTGCTCCGAGGTCTGGATCCAGTTATGATACAAATTGGTATCCTCGTAAAGCGTGGAGTTTGTCCTAGGGGTAGTTATCTCCGCTCGCTAGGGGGCGCTTGTTGTCGTCTGCTTCTGATTGTCATGGTAATGGAGGCCTAGATGCCATCAGTGACACCAAAGCAGAAGATAAAGATAAATAGGATTCAGTTTCCGGTTATTGAATTAATAATCCTAATTTTGACCGAATCACACGTCCATACAATATTTCAAGGGGGAGGATATGATTTAGGAGCCATTTATATTGTAAATTGTTCTGGTGGGGGAAAAGTTTGTAATTCGTCACCTTGCGATTCGAGCCGTTTGGGCATATACAGTCATATATCCACTATCCTAATTGATTTATCTGGACATTTCTGGCATTGATGAATTGGAGCCATGAAATAAATCGACAATACTTCAAAGGGTCCTTTTAGGAAGCCACCATACATGCCGAATTTTGAATGGAAATCGAATTTTCATTTTTGTAATATTTCAAAGCCATTACATAAATCTCGGCATTATGTCAAGACCTGTATTCACCATTCCAAATTGTAAGTTGGAACATTTTATGAAGGGAATTATTACAGCTTTATTCAGAATGCAATGCTGTGTAATTCGTCTGTTCAGAAGCGGACGTCATCCGTGATTTAACAAATAGCCGACCATTTATTATTATGACAGTGGGTCCACAGGGTTCACGTGTTTGATACCAGACTCTGCGAATATCGTTTCATTTCGCTTCCAATGTATTGGAATTCATCACGTTTCGACTCTCTATGGGATGATAAAATACAGGTCATCTCACACAAAATTAAACGCAAACCTCCGCCTTTAAACCCGGTTCAGAAGCAACTTAGTTTGCTTTGGTGTTAATATGTCTCTTGGTTCTTTATAGCATGATCACCTAATGAGAATAAACAGTAATAATAGCATTGACAGCATGAGTTTATTGGGTTCGGTATCCGCTTTATCTTACAGTGCCTCGCGAAGCCTGTAAATACCTAGATTAATATGTAGATTTAACAATATTGAAAATGATCGGAGTAATACTGTTGGATCTCTTTTGAAAGAAAATCATACTGCTTGTCCCATGGAGAGAGATCGAAATACCATTTGCTAACCTTATGAGGAATAACCTTATTATATGGTATCCAAATTAATATTCCTTGTTACAATGTGGAACACCATGTTCTAATCGCTTAAATTCTTTATGAAATAGCCTTATGATGTCCAAATTGTTATTTCGAAATGATAAAAGAAACTAAGTGGAATTGTTCACATTCTAAGATAATTACATTTGCTAAATGTTTATTAATTATTGTAAATGGAAAATGTGACGTATTAACGTATATGCGAATTTCGTGCTAAAACGGATAAGCAAGAAGCCTGCAAGTTTTAATTTTACTTTTCTTCATTTCAGATCAAGCTTGAGAGTGATTTGTGGTTTAACTCCATCTGACGTAATATTTCATTGAGCTTGCGGCAATTTTGGACACATCCATTTATATAGTCCTGTACAATCGTGATCCGGATCTAGGATTAGTGCAATCATATTCTAATACATAAGAAATAGTATGAGGAAACTGACAACTTTAAAACAGAGTGCTGTAAGTATGAATCTCTAGTACGGGACGAGCGTTCCGGATCATAGTATTTCTTTTTTAAGGTTTAACTTCCGGGTTATTCAACTTTTGACAATTAGATAATTTGTTAGTGCTCATGTCATGATTAAGAAGAAAAATCCACAGCATACATAATTCAAAGTTATGTTCCCGGAAGTTAAAACATTGAAAACGTCATCCGGAAGTGCCGTATTCTCATGGTATCCATCATCTCGTGGAAACCCCAACAGGTGACTGTGGCTTGTGCATTATGACGTCTGCGGGAGAGTGGAGACTATAATAGCAATTTAATTGTTTTGTTTATGATAATAAATTTGGATTTATGTGATATGCTCATTAGTTGTGAGTTTCTTTTAATGTTTTGTTGCGCTTTTCACTTTCGTCTCTCTGTCCGTGTGCGTGTGTGTGTGTGTGTGTGTGTGTGTGTGTGTGTGTGTGTGCATGTGTGTGTGTGTGCGCACGCATGTGTGCGTATGTATGTGCATGTATGCGTGCGTGTGTGTGTGTATGTGCATTCAAATATCTGCGATTTATGTTAGTATTCAAACATTATTTCAGATAGTTTGGATTTTTCTTTTTCATATGATCGTTGTTTTCCATTAAAACGTTTTGTGAGAAATTTGAAGGACTATCTGTTAAGCGTATTGTCACTGTAGACAGCTGTCAATGCCATGGACTTTGTATGTTGATTTAATATTAATTTACTAGCGATTATTATTCTTTAAGTTCCACATGTTCTTCAGCGTAAATGAGGGAAATAACCAGGAGTGATTATCCTATAAAGTATCACATGACACCACTACTGATACTATTACTTGTGCTCCAAGACACTACAACTTTAGCACTAACAGTTACGTCTTAGGACACTACCACTTGTAAACACTAGCACTTGCATCACGGGAGACTATAGCTTAGTAATGTGTAATAGTCTTACATCCTAGACACTAAGCATTTGCATCGCAGAACACTACCACCTACATCACGTAACACTAACACTTATTTTATAGGACACTACCACTTACATCTCAGAACACTAACACTTATATCATAGGACACTGTCACTTACATCCCAGAACACTCCGTGACTATCATTTACATCCTATAAGGTACTGTATATATTACAGGACACTATTACTTACTTCCCAGACACGATCACTTACATCACATTACATTATCACTTAAGTCCTGTTACATCACATTACACTACCACTTGTATCCCAAATTATCAATACTACGGTATTTCCAGACACTAATATATGACAGGACTCTTATATTCAAGACACTACCACTGAATATTCCAGTAGACTATCCCATATTCTAGGACACCACCACTGATATCCAAAGACATACTCTGTCTATCCTTGGAATTGTTTGCTGGGCTAATGCTACTAATGGAAGGCTACCTTAGAAGTAGGCTACAATAATAAACACAAATCTTCAGTAGTTTTGTCGTATTTTTCTATTTGTGCACTTACCATCTTCGTGAGAGTTCAAGAAGTCCAGATTCAAGCCGATAGTAATAATAATCAGGTTAAGAAAAATATGTTATAACAGCTTGATTAAAATATTAAACAGCAAAGTCGGCGAGTGCTTTAACCAGATGGCATTGAAAACATTGTAAGCACAGCGATACTGGTTCACACTGCTGTCCAATACGAAACCACAAATTGTTAGTTTCCTAATATTATTTAGAATACTTTAAGGAGACACCTGTCTTGTCTTCGTATACTTTATGAGACACTAAGTTATCTTACAATTCGTGTATACTTTGTACTTCGTTATATATAATGTAGTATTGTATGTCCAATGGGCCTGAAGTAACCTTTGACTCTGAATACATCAACTCATTCATTGATGTTGGCATCATAATAATCCTGTTATTAACGTCCACTCGCCGAGTTAAATAAGCACGCGTTGGAGCGTGCAGTTGGCGCAACATAAATGCGCATCTTATTACTAATAACAAGTAAATACATAAAAAATGGTATTTCTTTCAAAGTGAAACCGCGTTATTGTCAACCGGTTTTGGTTTGAACGGCATTGGTAATTATACTGTTGCTTCATCGAAAGAGTATTCATATTAATCGATTATGACATTACCTCCTTCATCAGAATGTTCAAAGCATATCTTAAAATTCATCGATTTTTATTTTTGGAATTATATTAATTTTTCCATTATTAGTTTTTAAATTTGTTTTTAGCAGAGTACAACGTGAGAATCTGTCAGCGAGCTTTTAAAAGTACGGCAAGGATATTAATATTTAGGCCCACATTCTCTTTACAACCCATCTGTAATTTCACGTAAATGATGAGAGGCGTCAAGACTATAATAAGACGGATGTGCTTTTCATCTCTCTTGTTTACGAGGAAATATTGAAATGAGATGTAAATATGACAGAACATCGCCATGTTTATGATACCCAAACGGCTATATAATGCGCTTGCCAATTTTCCGCCATAATTCCGTTAATGATATTATGAGATAAAAGACATTTAACATTCCTCGGGTCGGCGATTTCATCATACCATTCCTTAAAGAAATCACCTCGGACGGTGCAGTGAGCTCTTGTTGCCTCGTCATATTGATAACGCATTGTCTGACACCATCTGAAATGTCTGCAATCTTCTAGGATTGGTAATTTTACACTAACCACGTGTAACTCGGAAACCGTGATAGGTCTTACTATGGCGACCGCTTTCCAGTGGTAAATTTTGAATGGGAGGAAATTGTTATGTGGAGGGAAAATATGGGGATGTTATCATAAAGCTCCTGTGATAACCGTCTTAATAATTCCTGGTGTTAATAGCGGGCACTCACAGATGAAATGCAATCATAATGCCTTCGCCACCTATTCGTGTTTCGTATCGACTTTATATGCCATTCAATGCCAGTTCAGTGAACATGTAAATATGATCAGATGAAATTACAATATTTAATTGGAAAATTTCTGTATTTTATTTTTTGGTCAACAGATGACGAAGTGTAGCTGGGTGTATGGGTTATGTACCGTCATATCATGTCTGCGTGTTACTACGTACCCATATGTCTTTGTACCATGCGATTAGTTGACAATGAATGCATCATACAGCACTGTAACAACTAATTGCTCAATGGTAAAGTTTTAATTTGTGTGCACGGAGAAACTGGAACATGACTACGCGGGAATACTTGATATCTGAGATGGTTATTCGCGTCACATCAATGTTTTTTGTATACACTCTTCAAAACCAAGATCATGTTGACTATGACAGTGTCAACTGTTGTTGCATAAATCCAAACTAGTCGTTGTCAAAAGCGTTGGAGGCATAGCAATGGTTTTCGACATTACATTTTATTTCTGTTAATTGATACTTCAATTCCGACAATTGTCGTGAATTGAAATTGTTCATTCAACCGACATTATCCTAACCCCGTTCAGCCAAAAAGTAAAAAGTCGAAAAATAAATACCACCAACATCTTTGACAATGATTAGATCCAAAGAATCAATCAGCTCCGTCGCGATAGTTTTTTTTTGTGCCCAGTAAAATTAAATGTACCGTTAGAAAATATATCTACATATGTAGATTATAAAATGAGTGCATGTGTGTGCAAAATTTGTAATACACAGTTAAAGTATCGTTCGTTTTCAATAATCTTTCCAAGCCAATACTATGCTGGCTGTATACAACATGAAGACCACAAGTATAGTTGGTAAGCAGAACAAACACGTCGCTTGAATAGTGAACAATGGTTTATTTTTCATATGACAAAATATAAAGCTATTTCCTACAACTCCCTCCCTCTTTAAGAGACAAAGATAAAGATCTATAAAATGAAGATACGGTCAACCAAAGATTTAAAAAAAAAATTCAATGCACAACTGAATTTACCATACAAAAATATTTGTCATCGGGCACTCGCTCGTGATATGTGCACTAAAGCCAAAGATTCAAATGTTCTTATCTACAAAACTATTTACAAACGGGGGATGGGTGTTCAAATTGCTTTCTCCAGCAAACTGATTTACAAGCTTAGTTTCTGATGGAAATTTAGAAATGGGTTAAAACGTAAAGACCTAAACAATACGACGGTTGTCCTTCGACGTTTTGGTCAAAGAACTCCCATTTGTACAAGGCAGTAAATTAACCGCTTAGAGTCATTTTAAGTCGTATAACCTTCCCTTGTCTCAAACCGTTTAAATTCCTCAATCAAAATTTGATACGGGTGATATGTGTCTCAATACAGAATACAAAGAACGTTCTATCTTTATGGATTTCGAAATCATGAACGGTAAGCCGGGCGTTGTAAAGGACGAAATTGATATGCTTTTCCAGCCACAAATTATACCTAGCTCATCTAATAGGAGGAAGGTTCAGGCAGTTCAGTTGTACATTTCAAACATAACTTATTTTTTACAAAAGTAAAGTGAAGGACTATGTGAAGATATAGCATCCATGAAAATTGTCCCTTGTTTGGAGCGCAGCCTACAAGTAGGATTGCCTCGTGGTGTATGACGGTGATGATATTGTTGAGATAGGTAAAACATATAATTGCCTTTCTTAACTAAATTATGGACTTCAAGTAATGGATTTCTTGATGACTATCACAGATGACAAAGGCAAAAAGCAAAATAAACAAACCAGAGCTATGAAAATATGCGCAACAGACTCTAGTCTAGGGAGAAAATGTATATGGCACCCAAACCTTGTTTGCTTTCGTAATTTGGATTAATTCGATATGACTACAACATGTATATTTTCTTAAACACTTGACATCGTCGTCTCATTAAATGGAAGACTATTCTACAACATTTAACAAGGTATTTAACAATAGTACTTCGCCAAAATAGCATATACAAGTAAATGTAGGTCTTATCAGAGGCTATATAGTCTCTTCCAAGCAATGGCCGCATAGCACCAACCAGCTTCTAGCATAATATCTTTTTTTTTACAAAACGGGGGGTTATGTCCTACGAATAATTGTAACACAACATTCATTGATAAACCTGCCAACGGACAAACACTAAATAGGACTGTGTGATATAAAAATAACAAAAAAAAATCAAAAGCAGACAATAATAAGCAGTGAGATGACTCGTCTTTGGTGTGCCTGCATAGACCTCGACATGTTAGTGTCCCAGCGCGACTATTATAATACTAAGTGTGATCCCAAAATGATTCATATAGTTTGATAAATGAGGGGGAAAAAATCAACAAAATCTTTGGTGAATAGTATCTGAACAGTAGTAAACATGGAATTCAAAGTAAAATATAATGGGTTTTCCCCCACATATATATAATTTAAGTTCATGAATAGGAATAAAATGATAAACTTATGGTTATGCTCCGTGAATAATTGTGCAAAATAAATTTGCATAAAGAGCTAAACAAAAATATTAAGTAGTCAATAGTCAGTTATTGGAGTTATTAATCTCTTCAAAAATTAATTCACATGTAACATTAAAGTTGTATAATTTTATATTTATGTGAACGCTCAGTAACGTGTTTAAATACATTCATATAATTATACTGAAAGTATAGTCTCTGAGCGAGTTAAAAATCAAGATTCAAAATTCTGAAATGAGATTCACAAATGAAATGAAATAAACATAAGTAGAGAGAGATGTTCGTGGGAATCGCCGACAGTGCAATGATAATAGCCTGTGGTAAAAACCAACTTAAGTTTGTTTGCCGCATGTGAACACGAAACTAACTCCAAACATTGAAGAGTGTTAAAAAGGGAGGTAGAGGTGTGATCTCTATTTGTCAAAACAGTTACAACCAAAAAAATGGTTTTGATTTCAATGATTAGATGTTTTGAACCGACTAGAACAAATATAAATTATGTACAAGGAATAATTACAATCATGTCATTCATACACGACACAGTAACAGAACAAGTCATTTAAGTACGTCATCAAATACGTCATTGAGTACGTCCATACGTCATTAAGTACGTATTATTTCTAATCTACCATCTGCAACTTTCTCTGTGCCAAGTTAATTCAATATGCACGTCATGGATGTCTTTTTACAATATAAGCCATTACGTAATATCTATATGCTCTATGCAATAACAAAAAAACTGCTCAATCCATTTCTTTTCTGAGTTGGCAAGACATTTAAGCTTATGCCAAAGGCTCTTGGTGATAGAATAGTGAAAATAGAAAAGGACAAATAAAATTTAAAGAGGAGCCAATCTGATATGGCATTATAATAAAGTACACAACAGCAGTGATATAGCCAAATTAGCTTTGACCAATTATATTTTCTTTAATTAATTCTTATTTTTATTATTCTATCACAAAATGCTTATGGCTTTTTAATATGGTAGCAATATAGCAAATTTACTGTTAATGACTTCTGGGCAGGAACTTGGCACTAAGAGAGTGACTCCTAATTCATTGAATAGATAGATATATGTATATAGTAATGCTGCGTAGAAAATGTAAATAACAAGAACATTAAGCATAGATTGCCGCCTGTAGAAAGTGGGTGAAATGTGGTAGTCATAGAACTGGCCTCAGTCAATGAGAGTGTTCCTTTTTTAAGTAGTACATGTATTGTGTCACAGTTTGCAATGTGTCACACCTCACAATGTGTCACAGCTTACAGCTTCTGGAGCAGTCCACTGGCCATAAATCCAAATGTTCACTTTTCAAAAGTTAAAAACACGGTCAGTTCCTTAAATTCATCGTCACGTAAAAACAATATGATCACTATATAAGTCAACAATATTGATGTCACAACCTCGCACGTGATGACTATAATATAAAAGTGGATGTTCAACACGTCAGCACTGAGGACCTTCTCCTGACCCAACTCAAGAAGAAGCAGAAGCAGTCACGATTCTATACTGCAGCACATGGTTAAACTCTGTCCTCCGCCCACTCGGGAGGCTTCTGTGTCCTATACAAAGAGCTGCTGACCACACACAACAACACCATCACTTGACACTGGAATGTATCTAGCTAAGCACAACTACACGAAGTCACACGAGCTAGTAGTCAGTTTCATGTAATATCACGGGTCTATGCAACGAGCGCCTTATGAGAGTCTGTTCCCGACACGTGGGACGTTGGAACGTGCTGAGTTTGTATATGTTGTTCTAGAGCAGCCTGAGATTGGAAGGTCTGGTTACAGAAGTGGCAACTGCCAGCTTTCCATAGAAGCCAGGCCTGGGAGGAGTATGGGCTAGAGTCTGTGGGAGATTCCTTGCTGTGAGGCGAGGACAGGACACTGGAGTTCGCAGAGGCTGATGAGGATGACCTCATGCTTAAGTCCAGTTCCCCTGAAGATGAGATGTGTTTGGATTCACTGGGGCTATTGGCCCCGTTCGTAACATGGTCTCTACTGTCCCTGCTGGTGTCCATCTCTTTCTCACTGCCTCTCCCATCACTGTGATGCCTCTCTCGATCGTATTCTCGTTCCCTGTCTCGTTCCCTGTCTCGTTCCCTTTCACGTTCCCGATTGTGGTCTCGTTCCCTTTCACGTTCCCGATCGTGGTCTCGATCCCTTTCACGTTCCCGATCGTGGTCTCGATCCCTTTCACGTTCCCGATCTTGGTCTCGTTCCCGGTCGTGATCCCTATCTCGCTCTCGATCCCGTTCCCGTTCCCGATCGGGGTCTTTCAGTTCGGACTTCATTGGAAAGCCCATGCCTGGCTGGTGCATCGGTGGGAAGTGGTTCATGCCATTCACGCTCTGGATCACGGAGATCTCGTTCATCTTCTGTGGCGGCAGGCCGTTCATGAAGGGTGGGTACTGAAAGTAGAAGTCCGGAGGAGGTCGATGAGGGAACCCGGCCAGGAAGGGATTGTCTTTGACGTGGGACAGCATGAATGGAGGCTCAATGGACATCCTCCTGCCTCTTCTAGAAGGACTGTTGCTCCACATATGGGTGCCCATGTGGACCTTCAGGTTCCCTTTGGTGGTGAAGGCTTTGCCGCAGACATTGCATTTAAAGGGCTTGTCCCCCGTGTGTGTTCTGGTGTGGATCTGCAGAGCACTTGCACTGGAGAAGGATTTCATGCATGTCATACACTGATGCTTGGGGCCTCTATTGCGGTTGAAGGAGGAACTGTCAGAGCTGTTACTGTTGTGGTTACTTGAGCTCACTGGAGTACTGGGCTGACTCAGGCTCAGACTCTTGTTGAAGTTGTTGTTGTTATTATTGTTGTTATTGTTAGTATTATTGTGATTCTCATCATTGTTATTGCTTGTATTCAAGGTTGGAGTTGGAGTTAGAGTTGGGGTTGGGGTTGGGGTTGGAGTTGGCGTTGGGGTTGGTGTTGGAGTATCAGATGGCATTGGAACTTCTGCCTTGAAATGAGATTCGCATCCTGATGCAACAGACTCTACAGGACTTTCAGGTCTCGGTGATGACGGCTCACTCTTGGTGCAGCCACTCTGGCTGTCGCTGCTGTTGCCGGTGAACGACTGATTAGGAAGATCGCGAATCTTGTGAGTCAGCATGTGCTGCCTCATGTTTCCCTTGGTGGAGAAACTCCTGTCGCAGACTTCACACTGGAAGGGTCTCTCCTTGGTGTGACTTCTGTAGTGAATATCCAGCGCACTTCGGCAGGCAAAGGTCTTCAGGCAGATGTTGCACGATGTGGCTCTCTTCTCGGCAGAACCTGGTCTGAGATCTCCATATCCCATCATGGAGAGACCGAGAGGTACTGAAGCATCAGGGTTGTATCTGTGAGAGTCTTCTCTCATGCTACTTCCTTCAGAAC
>JAULBP010062355.1:0-12882 GCA_032355345.1 Lepetodrilus pustulosus
AGAGAGAGAGAGAGAGAGAGAGAGAGAGAGAGAGACTATGTTACCAACTATGTTGTTTTCAAAGTATTGTATGAAGCGGCCCTAGAATATACTTGACGCTAGCCGCTTCCGTTCCAATACGTCCACATAAATTTACAACCTCTATTTCAACCAATGTTGTCCACTGTGACAGGGATTAAAGGCTGATATACACGATAGTATTTCCCACAATCTGCATGTTGATGGCAAACTCATCATACCCGATATTACCCATGCACATTACAAGGATTTCATTGATGTAAAAATGTCAAATGTTAGATTCCGACCGACAAATCCCTCCGCGGCGGGGGAGTGATCAATAAGCCCATTATTGAGTATACCTCCGCCTACACCTCACTAAATCACGTCCCTGGATATGTCAGTCACGTGCGGACTGATAGAATTTCCGGTTCTTCAAATCGCAAGGGTAAAAGTCAAGTAAATGCATCAAATGCTTGTATACACCGCGTAGTAAACAGTTGTGATTGAAGCGCAGGATTGATGGGAGGAAATGTCATCGGTATCAGGCGTAGGAATGCAGATTCCAGGATGCCAGTGATGAGGCAGTATACTGACAAGCATATGTATGTGTGCACGCTATCTCAGGTGATGCACTCACAGTATAACTGGTATATGGAATACATGAGCAATCTCAAACACTATCTTCAAATGACCAAGTATAGATAGCAGTTAATGCAGAACATTGTATAGTCAAAAGTGGTTCTGTTTCGGTCATGGAAGATGAATATGCGTGTGTATACATTCGAAGATAAGACTTAATTATGATAATACAAATACTAATACCAACAATAATTTATATTGCGTCAGATTCACGACAAAAAGGACGCAGAATGAAAGGTTATCAACAGCATTAAATTGAGATATTGTACATAATGTGTACATGATAACAGTTGAAATATAATTAAGTCATGGTTTAATGACCGTTTAATTGAAGTTCGTTTTTAGATAGGTACTAATATGTATAAACACATCAATGGCACAATGCAAATTATGTATATGAAAATTAACTTGATTCCGTTATGATGGCATTCTGACGACCAATACATTACTACAATAAAATTGATCAAATACGTGACTTAGTACAAAGTTTATATATTTTGCATTATGTGTATTTTGGATGGAAACATAGCATACATATTTCCGTAATACCAACTGTCGTAGATATACTTGTGTACACGTTATGTAATGTTTCCTTATCCATATCGTCATGTTCTCCTTGAAAAGGAATACGGCACGTTAAGGAATAGTATAATACCATCTACCAGAACACTTGCAACTTTTAACACGCATACATGCATATATATATAGTAGCACATGAATGATACCTTGACCATGTTAGAAGACGGCTGCTATGTCCTACCTGTATTGTGTGCATGGTATAATAGCTAATACTTCTACTTTCGCTGATATTTGATTCTTGACCTTAGCATGCATCTTTTCGTCTAAACAGTCATCATCAACGAAGTGAAAACCTCGTTTATGACTCAAATTAGACGTTTGAAGAATCGATTTAAACCGAATTACCGTATCGAGTGAAATGGACATGTCTAGCAAGGCGAAATCGAGAGAGAGAGAGAGAGAGAGAGAGAGAGAGAGAGAGAGAGAGAGAGAGAGAGAGAGAGAGAGAGAGAGAGAGAGAGCGCGAGCGAGGGGAGGAAATAAGGAAGTATGGGATGCGTATACAGACTAGTTCTACACAAGCCACACGCATTCAATTTATCCTTGTTTATATTTTACGTAATCTAGAGGCTTCGTCTAATTGCCTCCTTCCGATACAGTCTGTTCCGACTACCAGCGAGCATGATCCGGATAATTAAGATTAGACTTATCAACGGATCTACCGACACCACTCAAATGCTGCCTGGCGAACCGCGGGTTCTGGCGCGAGACTTACGCTACCACCCGGAAGTGATGTCATCTCGTTATCAACGGTTAAATTTGCTAGCTACCTGCATCAGAGACTTCCGGGTACCATGTGCAGCGCATTGTGCTAACGATTGGAGAAAGATATCAAAGGGTACTACATGGACATCCTTTCAATGATGAAACGCTCGTATCCACTAGTTTAATGGAAAATAACACAATCGTGTCTGTCTTTCAGATAATAACGACGACAGCGGCACTTCATGAAAGGGTTCCCTGTTAAAACTAATACGAGCATCGAGCTAGAAACGTCGTAACTTGCTGCATGTATATAAGACCCAGTTACCCCAGTGATCATATACATATCGCAGGGTATTGGTTCCACAGAAGGCTCGTAGCGCTACGAGAATAGTAAGTCTGCGTTATCGTATACAGAGGTTACGATATTTCCGTGGTACGTGACCCAGGGGATGTTGCACGAAGCTCTTGTAGCGCTACAATAGCGGTAGCTGGGCTCTTCACGCCACAATAGAAAGCGTTGACCTTGCAATAGTTGTAGCCTACAAGAGCGTCGTGCAACAGGCCCCAAGTATCCTTTCACGAAGCGCTCTTATCTACTAAGAGACTAGTACGGGTACTTCAAATCTGTTTGATGGCGATTTCATGCTCAACTCAAAGATTTTTCTCACAAAGTATCGTATAAAATTTGAGCGTGAGCATGAAATCGTACTGAATATGTTTCCTAATATTTGGATCAGCGCAATATTTGAATGGAATAAGTGAAAATACAAATGACTTTCATTCCCCGCTCCACTTTCTGAAAATATATATCTCAACATTTCTACTTTTCTTGCCGTCGTACTGTATATAGGAGACCAATTAACGAATATCGTACATTTCAAATGCATAATTATACTATGGATGTCAAGGAGCGTCGAATACTATATCATGTAGATACCGTAAAATGAGCAACTTTTGGTAGAACATTACATTAGAAATGACAACAATGCTCATTGTTCTGTTCTGTTTTGTTCTGTTCTGTGTAAGCGTCCACATATTTATATTACTCACCTAGATGTGTGTATACGTGATGGACTTAGTATAGCAGTGACCTTGCTCAGCGTCGTGACAAGCAAAGCAGGATGCGCTGGACATGTCAAATAAATTTTCATCGCTTTTGTGAACAGTCACGATTTGTGGTATGCTCATTTGTTTACGTGTTTCTACTATTTCTTTTCAATGTTGTCATTATTATCGACTCTACGCCCCTCGACGTATCTTTTTCGTTCATTTGAATTTCAATATATATTTGATAACCTCTAGTCATTTTCAATAATCTATTAATCGTGTTTAGCTAGTTTCGATTCCAAATGAAATGCATGCCAACGTTGATATCCTTAATATGGCTACTTGATTATGATAACGGTAACTCGAAATATTGAATAATCAACAACCTAAACCTTATAAAATAAGTTTTTGTATTGTAATTTACTAAAACAAATTATCAAAAGCCCAACAAATATAGTGTGTATTTTCAGCAAGCCTTTAACAAATGTTGTGCATTCATATTCCTAGTTTACTAAAGAACTATACTGATTTCAACACTATTTATACATTATATGCACATAGTCCGCTAAACTCTCTTTAAGTAGATATATCTTACTAGTATACTATATGCAATAATATTTAAATAGGGTGTTGGTGATTTTCTATTCGTTTTAAACGTACTTGTATTGTATTGGTTAGATATTAACTCGTGTCTAGGGTAATGCTAGATAAAGAGCAGACAGACGCTTCTAATGGGCACCCAATGATCAAACAACGCACTTCGATGATACGTCAACGTGTCTATCCATTATCGTAATTATAATGATGGCATCTGATCATCAGCTTATAGGAATATCCAATATTCAAACCATCCTGTATGCGCGTTGCATAGGATATGATTTCAATAGAAGTAGTCGAAGAACATTGAGTGTCACGCCTTTCAGAAGGCTATTCCACAGCATCAGCCTGCCTTGTACGCTATAGAGATCAAACTGTATGAAGACGTAGTCACTGAGGTGTAACGATCATTTTCTTTAATTAGTGGTGACACCTAAGTCCGCCTCTATACGGCACTGCACCACAGATAATAAATGCAACACAAGTTTACACCTGAACGCTATTCTCATTTGTCACTATAGCAACGGGGGCCCATTTGAGGTACAAGTACGGTATAGGATGGAAAGGTTGTGAATTGATGCCATCAACGGGGGGAAATGGTGACATTAAAAAACAACATATTTGATGACATTCTTGTCTCATGAAGTTGAACCTGTCGACGACGACTTATAAAATAGCATGCCGCGGTGTGGACATAATGATAGATACAATAAATATACTACGGCATTTTACTGGCATAATACCGCAAATTATTTAATAGTCATACGAATAGTACACAGTAGATGTTTAATCGCACATAATACTTGTAACGTGAGATCTATTAGACCCTCAGCATTATTTATATAGTTGTAACTCAATATATTCCTATATGATTATGGTCAGTGTTTACGGGTGGAACACATCTTGTTTATATTACATTTGATAGAATTAAAAAAAAGAGGTAGAGTCTCATAGAGGAGTTAGGTACAGAGCTAGAGGAACATGAGGAAGACTGCATTAGCGAAGTATTTCAATATCTCGCAAGGAAACCAATAACGATTTTTAATATTATGATATAATTATGAACAATGTATATTTTAGTAATAGGAAATAAAATATTTGGAGAACCTGGACAATACAGACTGAATGCTGATATAAAAAATACATTATGCCATTGGACACGAGCCTAAAGGAAGAACTCTATTTTGAGCGCCTGACCAATACCGACTCAATGCTGATTTGTAAGAAATAACACACATTATCCCATTGAACACGAGCCTAAATGAAGAATTCAATTTTGAGAACCAGGGTATCCTTTCACAAAGCTCTCTTATCTACTACGACACTGGTAGCTCTCTTAGTAAATAAGAGAGCTTCGTGAAAGGATAACCTGATAAAAATACAGACTCACTGCTGATTTTAAAAAGAAATACGTTATTCCATTGAACTCGATTTCACAAAGAGAAGATAACGCTCTCTTTGCCGATAGCTAATGCACTGCAAAGAGAGCACTATGGCATCATATGTGGATAACAGAGCCTTGTGAATGCATATTTTAAAGAGAATATGTTATCCTATTTAACTCGAGCCGAAAGGAAGAACTCCATTTTGAGGCCAAGGGCCTGTATTCTCAGAACTTCGTAAGTCCTAAGAAGATCGTAAGTACTAAGAATTTGCTAAACTGGTTTCCGTCTTATGTTAATTTGTGAAGGGATATTTTCTCACTAAGAAGTTTCGAGAATGCGGCCCCTGGCCAATATAGACTGAAAGCATATCTTAAAGAGAATATGTTATTCTATTGAAATCGAGGTCTGACTTCCTACAAGCATTTTGAGAAACTGGCCAATACATATTGAATGCAGATTTTCTTTTAAAATACGTTATTCCATTTGAACTCGATTATAAATGAAGAAATACTGTACTGCCACGTGTGCACCGTATCACGGGAACCTATCAGCATTAGCAATTTGGCACCACAGTCCCCAAACGGCGAGCAACCTTGCGACAGTATCGCAACACGACATCACGGGATATGATTCTGCTTCTAGCCGAGGTCAGTGCTCCGTCAGAAGCTATTTGCTGATGAGGTCGATCTGGCAAGGATCTATAGTTGCTAGTCAGTTGCTGCTAATATGTGTGCGCTTGTGCGAGCGTGTGTGTGTGTGTGTGTGTGTGTGTGTGTGCGTGCGTGGGTGTGTGTGTGTGTGTGTGTGTGTGTGTGTGTGTATTTGCATGGCAGATCTAGATTCAATCCTGTCTCGTGTACATACGCCTGTATGGGTTATAAATATGGAGTCACCGCGTATCATCACGAATACGTATTGGTCAAGTGTTGTATCGTAAGACGACCAGGATATTTGTTTCACGAAGTCGGGTACGTCTATTTGAATGCAGTATGTCATGAATCTCCGGTGTCTATTACGAGCACATAACCCTATCGTAGGTGGTCTAGTTCGAGAACCCTTTCGAGAAGGTCTTGTAGTGAGTACGACAGCATCGGGTATCCAAAGCTAGGTTATCCAATAATCAAGGTTGGCGATTTCACCATCGGGGTGTGCGTAGTCTGTTATATCAGACATGTTTGATCAATCCCCTCAGTTTCCCATCAATATGTATGTACAGAGGACTGCATTCAAATAATGTGTTGTTACACGATAAGAAAATGCCAGTGCATAATCTGTAGTGGTTTATACGCACAGGCGATCTTTGTCAAATTCTTGCCAATGCATAATGCATTCAGGTTAGTAACAACGATCGGTGCCATTGCGTCCTCTTTGCTTACAGTATTTCGCAGCAAATAAAAAGATAGATGTCCTGTTCTAGGATCCTAACAAAGTCCCATCAGGATCCTGACAGGACATCCGAGGTGAAAGTGTCCTGCCAGCATCCTGGTATGATTGTGTTAGGATTCTGGAGCATGACACGTTACGTGTTTTGCTGTGGTAGCATGGACATTGTTGTGGCTAGTGATATACTGACCACTTCTACAATAATGCATCACCCCTTGAGGCTGAGCTACAGCTAAATTACTATAGGACATGCATATACGATTGTACAGATACGACATGGCCCTATGCGTGGTATAATTGTAGCATACGATAGTAGCATAATAGTGCGCCATCATCAATATTACTGTAATTCATTGCCATGCAACCATTCTCGAAACCCAGACCTAAGAAGCATAATGTTAAGTAGGCATAAAGGCCTGTGTTTTGAGGATGGGTCACCACTAGTCTGACGACCATCACTAACACCTAATAACAATACCAATAGCAGGTTAATAGTATCGCCTACTAATTATGAGATATGCATATAGCAAAGCTAGCATTACAGCATTGTCACCATTGGCATTCCGGGTGTTTGCAACACGACCAAAGCTAATTATGAATAAGTTGATGACTAAGGACAAGGTTTGTCTCGTCGAGCTGGTGGCCTACTAACTATACACTAAAGAACCACGTAACCAGGGGGCAACCCATTTAGCCTTGAAAACCCGTATCAGAAGCACGATTATGAAGGCATAGGAAAGAGGAAATATCGACAAGACCAGTGAGCAGTTCCTTTTCATCATTGCCAACGGTAAACGATTTTTGATGAATGGGTTGTCGCTACGAAAGCATTTGGAGGAGCTGTAGAATCTAGTTATCAAGATATATGAGTTCGGGTTCCAGCTGAAAGGTTGCTGAAGACCCTCATGAATACACATAAGTAGGCGACAGATAACACATATATTCGCATTGAAATAATTGAAAGCGTAAAAAGAAACCCATTTATGGAACGCACTAAAATGGTGGTATTTCATCATTTCGATAAATACAATATAATGCATAGCTGCATTGATTTTTTGGTTGTATTTAAATCCAAATATAATTCCATTAAACTTGGTTTACGAATAGAGATTACAAAACTAGTTTAATGTAATTTTCGTCTTTTTTTATTAAACGAGTTTTGGTAAGTGGTATGTGTTTGTGTATTTCGGTGTATTTGTGTGTGGTTATGATGGGTGTTTAGGAAAGGAAGTGAAAATATTGCTCACTGTGTGGCCATAACTCATCTGTACGGCCATTAATCAGTTTACGATCGACAAACAGGCCATAACTACCTGTAAGCATGGATATTGAATTTCAGAACGGAAGTTTATACAGGATAATGTTTCAGGTGAATGTGATAGCAAAACATGAACAAATATTCGCCGTCAATTACACATCTGCACGTCGATGTCGTCATTGAGCATTGACGCATGCAAATATAAATAGTTCGTCAAGTGTCTAAACAATCAGGATAGCATAAAGATGGAAACAAATATACTCAAGAACATTAATTAAGGGCCAGTTACGTTTTGGACATAACAATTTAGCGTACTATTATTTTAATAACACATAATAGCCTAATATGTATAGAAGATACTCTTCAAGAACTTGCATATGCATTAGAAGAACATTTCGAGTGATTGAGTGATTATGGAGTTTAACATCGCTGTGGATTTACGTCATGTCCTCCTACTATAACACGTGCTTAATTACGCTCAGACTACGGAACGTACCTATTGTGAGACGCAAGCTACTGCGTAAAACAGCGTATCGTAGAGTTAATAAGTCCGGGCCCAATACATAACCTTGGCATACCCAACGTTCAAGCTTTAATTTCCTGTTGGCCCTCTTCACAGAATGTAATAATGTATTGTATGTGTCCTTCGCCACACTAGTAGCTGTCTTCTACTGTATATATATTATTGGAATTCCGACACAAAGGGAGCCTAAAGGCCGATCACTGCCAATATGGTATTTATGTTGTATAACTAATAACTGTCTGTCTCATATCCTAGGTCTAGAAGGGCCTGGTGACGTTCACCACCATGCAATACGGCTTAATCGTTATCAGCAAAGGACCTTTTTGCTGTAAATGTAGAACATAAGGCAGCCAGATTATATCAGTTGATCTAGGCGATGGCATCACCATTGATATTTCATCGACCTAAGCATTACCTAAACCCGATCGATTACATCAAAATTGGAGCGCGGTGGTCCATATGTAGCAAGGTCCCGGGTATAAGCCTAGCCAATGCCATCGTGCTTAAAGCCACACTGCTCCAGTCAATCCAGCTGTGAACGGGTACCCGGTAGGATGAGATGGAATTGTTAATGTAAACCTTGTAGTTGCATTAACTGGCAGTTTGTATTACTTACTCCCTAGGGAGTTGAGAATGTAAAATCAGTGCACATTGATCCATTGGCCTGGGTAATAATGTAACGTTGGGCAAGCTTTTGAGCATGGATTTATTTTAATATTAATATGTGCATAACTTATTATTATTATTATTATTATTATTATTATTAAGTCTAATAATGTATAGGAAACTGTATGCATGTAACAAATGCGCAAAAATATCCACATATTAATGTATTTTTGGCAAAGTCCTTATATACTGAATAAACTGTTGTCTGTGTGTCTGTCTATATATCTGTCTGTCTGTCTATTCAGTCTAGTCATTGGTCTAATCATTCACCCAATCTTTGATATAGTCAATGACATCCCCATTTGTCTAACCATTTACATAAGTATTGACACAATTATCGTTCATCTAGTCGATGACATCACTACTGGTCTAGTCGTTGATCTAGGCATTGACATCATTGTGCATATAAACTAATAGTTGATGGCATCACAATTTGTCTAGTCGTTGATCTAAGCATTCATCTAATACTTAGCCTAGTCAATGACATCACCATTGGTCTGACCTTTGATCTAAGCATTCATCTAATCGTTGATTTAGTATATGGCATTATCATTGGTCTTGTCCTTCAGCTAAACAGTAACCAATTAGGTGATCTAAGCATTGATCGAATCGGTGATTTAGGCTATGACATTACCATCGGTCTAGTCGTTCACCTAAATATTGACTATATAGTCATAATATTAGTACATGTATACCGTAATTGTGATGGCGTACTAGACAATTCGACAGTATTCATCATTTGTCGACGAAATGATAGTTGGTCTAGTCGATTGCCCAATCAGTGATGTAATCCTTAATTTACTTTTCGACTTAGTAGAAAGCATGATAGTGAAATATCTCTGATTGTAACCTGTTCGCTGACATAAACGTTGGCCTAGTCATTGACCTAGATTCTGACCTAGTCGATGACATAGACGTAGGCCTAGTCATTGGCCTAGATGGCCTAACCGTTGACCCAGTCCTTGACCTAGATTTCAGCCTAAACGTTGACCCAGTCATTGACCTATATGTTGGCATAGTCGTTGATGTAGACGTTGACATAGTCATTGACCTATATGTTGGCATAGTCGTTGATGTAGACGTTGACATAGTTATTTACCTAGATGTTGGCATAGTCGTTGATTTAGACGTTGACATAGTTATTGACCTAGATGTTGACATAGTCGTTGATGTAGAGGTTGACATAGTTATTGACCTAGATGTTGGCATAGTCGTGGACATAGTTATTGACCTAGATGTTGACATAGTCGTTGATGTAGAGGTTGACATAGTTATTGACCTAGATGATGACCAAACCGTTGACCCAGTCGTTTACCTAGATGTTTACCTAGTCATTAGTCTAACCATTGACCTAGATTTTGGCCTTACCGTTCACCCAATTATTGGCCTAGACCTTAACCTAGTCATTGACCTAGATTTTGACCTAACCTTTGACCTTGCCATTGACGTACAATTAACCTAGCCCTTGATACATATGTTGACTTAGTCATCGACCTATATGTTGGTGTAACTGTTGACCCAGTCGTTGACCCAAACGTTGACTTACACATTCACATAATCTTGGCGGAGTCATTTGCATAATCGTTGACTTAGTCGGTAGCCTAAACCTTGACGTAAATATTATCATAAACGTTGACCTACTATTTGACAGAAGCGTAATCTCTTCAAATTTCAGTCAAACAAATCTTCACACTATTTATTCATCCAAGAAACATCGACGATTGCGACTAGTTAACATCCGGCCACAGCAAAAAAGAAAATAACATTAGATGTCATCTTAGGTGTCCTGGCCAGAACTCCTAACATGGATACTCAAAGATAAACCAGGACACCCCGAGGAGAAAATGTTCTGTCAGGATCCTGTTAGGAATTTCTTAGGATCCTGGAACAGGGTCAGAGTTTCGAGGAATCGTTTGTAAGTCGGAAGACATATTCATGAAGTGCTACTGACAACAAGAGTCGATTCAAATTCCGCAACAAGTTACAAAAATGTCTCACGTCTCAATGGCATAATAGTGTTGTATTGGTGTTGCAAATATATTATGACCACAATTTCATCGCAATGCTTACCTGTGGGTAGTATGCAGTGTCAGTCTGGCAATAGTTCAAACTTTCTATTTCTAATAGAAAGAACACCAAAGATGGTACTATTAGGACCATCAATCCTATTGAAATACTGGTGATTTGATTTCAGACTGCAAACAACGCCGAGACCATATATTAACAAATAGCATCACTGACATCAGTATCACTATAAACATACTAATTCAAGTTATATATATAAATTCAAACTAAGCGTATTGGAAATCTGAGCAAAAGATGGCATATTGCCAATTCCACTATATGACTGAAAATATCTGGAATAGTATGCTTAGATATATTAAGTTAATTAACAAATTATAGCGCTTATTTGGACCAAAATATAGCATATTCCACAATATGCCTGAAAATATCTAGGATACTATGGTTAGATAAACTAAGTTAATTGACAAATAATAACAACGCTTATTTTCTTTTAGATATCAGATTTTATTATCGTGACAATACAACGACGAACGATTTTCAACGCTAGCATGATAAAATGCAATAGTGGAAAGTAAATGATCTAGTTTATACTACACCTCGGTAACATTCCTTACGTGAGGAAACGGACCATACAACAGTGATACAAATATTGTGATTTAATATTGTGCATACCTTGATGTCTCCCATGTCAGTTCTGACATTTACCATTAAGACACGATCATATGGGCCAGTGGCCTTAATATGAATAACCGAACTGAATAGAATATAAGTGGCATACGAGACAGGCAAATAGAATGACAAGGCAGTATACAGTTAAGTCATATTCATACAAATATCCGCTTCGTGATTGTCGCTATTGAATTTGAAGGTAGGTCAAGTACCCTAAAAGAATCGATGTTCATAAACATACAGGAGTAGTAGAATGAATCTCCTTTCAAGTAGGGAATAATAAGACGTCTTCACGCTAGCTGGTCGTGCTCGTTACTCTTTTCAATCTTCATTAGCACTCGGCAATAATGTCGTGTTTAATATCGAGCACGGTGATGCCTACACCCTGATCTGGCAGATTAATTTAGACACTTTATACTGACCCAATGTAAGACAAGGTTGGCTTTTATTGCCGTTTTTCTTTATTTGCAACCACCAAATGTTATCCGAGTTGCGGCCAGCGAAAGGGTCGAGGGCTACTTGCAGGAATCAATGAAGCGCCGTCCTGAATACATCATGGCTCACGCCTTCCGCCAATGTAGAAACATCATAACTTCATTTCCCCTTTGCTACAATGATCGCGCGGACGTAGATGTAAGGTTGCCATCATTTAAACACACGGCCTTTCGGCGCGCCATTAGAGAACGCTCGACCTGGTTCGTAACGTACACAAAGAATAGGTTCAGGAAACAGGTGTGAGAGTTTCGAATGTTACATGCAGAATATGTCATCAATGTGTATCAAATTTATTCAAACACTTCCAATGTCGTATATACTGAACTTATCGTGATATCATATCATATACAATCCAAATTAAATGTGACCAGAAATGGTGCAGAATCGAAAGTTTGATTTGTAGGAGCATTTCATGACAGTTACCGCCATTATGTAAGCCTCCTAGGGGTCAAGGTAGCCTTTCATTAAACTCTCTTAGCCACTAAGAGACTGGTAGCGCTCTCTTTGCCGATAGCTAATACACTGCTAAGAGAGCGCTACCAGTCTCGTAGTAGATAAATAAGAGAGCTTCGTGAAAGGATATCCCGTCTATCTATCGTACAAAACAAATGTTATCAATGAAAATGCTTATAACTTTCACCCTAATGTATAGAAAAACTCCAAGTTTTGAAAACATTACGTTTATTCAATGGAAGAGCTCTGTACAAAGTTACATGATAGTCTTTGTGTGCCGCACTTTCCAAAACATACTTCAGTTGTCCTCCATTGATTTGTTTAAAGGCACACAATCACAGATTTTTATGAGCACGTAGCACTATATTTGAGTAATAAGACAGATCATTTTTTGTCATGACAAAAAATTATTATAAAATATGAAATTTATTATAAATATCAAGTGTTGGGGACTTAGT
>JAULBP010062465.1:0-12882 GCA_032355345.1 Lepetodrilus pustulosus
TCATTCCATGCATACATAGCCAATTTAGATGTTTGACAAGATTTTGAATTCAAAATCCCAGCAATCTTGTGTCAACTTGTGGTTCCTTCCTATTGCACCAGGTCACATGGTAGTTAGTCCTTATTTCATCAATTATTTCTATACGAGCTGTAGAATACATGCTTTCGACGGATAAACCCAACTCCTCTAGACATCTGACTTGATGAATGAAAATGGTCAAGACCCAAGTTGGTCCAATTTCCATTTGCATCAGTAGACATAGACTGGAACATAATTAATACGAAGACAACACTCAAATGCAATAAAAATTTATTCATCACCTATCAACTACTTGTTTACAGTATGTACAGAATAAATAGATTTCCATAATTCGTTCATCTCACTGCATTCCTACACACAGAACAATAACTGACATCTTCCTGTCTGGGCCAAGCCTTGCATTCATACAGTCCATGTGAAAAATATAACTATCAACAACATAATGAGGGGGGTTCTTGCAACATAACTTGTGGCCAGAGTAGACAGACTACTGTAATGTAATATACAGACTGATACAAGTCTAGATCTACAGCTTGTCCACTGCCAGAGGAACAGCACTTGAACCTTCTCACCGCTGCCAGGTAGTTCTCATTGTAACCACCTAGTGGAGGCAGGTGAAGGCTGTACATTGGGAAATGCTCTCTATAGCTAAGATTCAGTCAGCACTCTAGCTTGACAGATAAAGAAATGGAATTCTGATTTCATAGCATTTCAATTAACATTTGACATGTTTAGACATTGAATGTTAAATAGGCAGCCTGTTTTTGCATACGATCACAGCTGGATAAGATGTTTGATGACCTAACAAGTACTGAACCAAAGGCATATTATAGGATTTTGATTATCTAGTGTTGGCAGAAATTAATATTTTGTTATACATGCTACAGAATTCAAAATACTACATTATTATATCACATACCATAAGGTGCCATCTACATGATCTATGGTTGAAATGAACCAGCAATGCAGAAATACTGGAAAATTTTGAGACAACATTCAACTGGTGATTATGACGTTTAATGTTGCTGCGGAAATCTTGCACCCATGGCATTTGAGACAAACACTCAACTGACCACATTGACATAATTAGTTAGGCAGACTATATCAAAGTTTCAAATAATGGAACCACGAAATATTTACTGTAGTAGAAAGTAATTTGTAATCTTACATTGCAATTACAAAAGAAATGGTAAATATATATTATAGCAATGCAATCGGCTTTTAGCATACCCAGTAGCTGTAATGTTGAAAATGATAATTGAAATGTATAATTGAATACCTTAGATGAGTATTTGACAATGTACTGTGTACAGAAGTGGGAATACAAAGCTACATACAGCAGAGCAGTATATTAAATAGTTCTCCTTGTACAATACGTGACTTTCATATATAAAGCATATAGAATGATCACAAAAATGAATAATTATACATCATAAATCAGAAAGAAAAAAAATATTTCAACACTTTTCTGAATTATGCAATTTTGGAAATAATATTAACAGATAATCTATTATTAATCCAATTAAAACAAGTATAGGATATGTCATGAATTGGCCACATTCCCCAATAAAACAGCACATATGTATAATGAATGAACATGCCATAACTAACAGTGATATTCAGTAACAGTCTTGACATTGTAGGCCTTCCAGAAATCATCCAAATGTTGGCAACAATGACAATGATAGCACTTAATGACAGGATTTCGGCATCAAAACGAGACAAAACAGTGAAAAATACAACTTAATTATATTCTGGAGTGAAAAACCTGACAATGATAATGGCAAGTTGTGAATGAATCGTTAGGAAATCAGTTGGAAGATTATTCCTTTAACGACACATTACCATCGTCACACACACGAGATTTGTTGACCCATTGTAGTCGGCCAACAGATAAAGCCTGGTAAATGTTGCTATAGTAATGATGCCTGTAGGGAATATGTCACACACAGTTTTCAGGCTGTAATATCAAAAACAAAACCAGCACCTGTCCAGTTGAAACAACTCCTGCATTACCGGCAACCTACAACAGTCGTACAACTCAACAGAACCTGGTATGGAGTCGGGTAGCCTTAGCTAGTTGTAAACATATAGTACCTCTCCATCACTGGCCAATGATTGGGCCACTGATCAACAACACATTAACTAACCGGATGGGGGCTGTAGAATATCTGTAACATCAACCAAATAAACAAGGTATACAGTCCGAGGTGTTCCAGCACGTCGTGGTTTGTAATGTGCCAAGGAACTCGTACATCTGACATGATACCGACATTAAACAAAAGACCAAAACAACCTACAATCATTCCATACCAGTATTGTACCCAGTTTAACCTTCACCCTGCTGCAGACCTCTGAGAACGCCCTGCAGAGAAAGTTAGTTCTCAATATCGATAAGAGGACATCATGGGTTTTTAATACAATACTTGATCTCATGGAAGGTTGTGTACATTGTCTGCATACCGTACATCACTGGTTTGATGCATAGCACATTCACTGGACCAGCTCAACAGCTATTTTCTTTGTTTAATACTGATGGGCTGAGAACTACCGGTACTCTTAAATTATTCCACAAAGAACACAGCCATCAGTTGCTAATTCCAGGACTCCTGCAACATTAATATTGATATCAACTTACAAAGTACATGTAGTAACAATTATCAGCTGGTACTTATGAATGAATGCATTGGAGATGAACTAACACAAGGATCTTGTGTTTAGTGCTGTATTCAGCCAGGATACTTGGATAAATATGGCTTTATGAATACAATACTGTATTATTCATATTCTTCTTCATCTTCAAGAAACAATGAAATGAGATTCAAATCACCTTTTACCCAAAATTTAACTTTTTGGAAGTAAACAGAAAGGTCTTATTAGGTTAGTATAAAGTACTCTTGAAAGATGCATCGCAAGATGATTTCCCATCACGAAAGCATGTTTAAATTCTATTTTATCAGCCAATAGGGAGTGTAAGTCTCGTCTGGTGTTATTTCCGGTGACATGTGAAAGAAGTCTGGCTTGTGACGTGTTTTTTTTTGTGTGTGATATAACATTGGATTTTTGCGCATTTAGATTTTGGACCAGTTTTTGTTACAGGATATTAAATGAATCGCAGGCCATCTCATTCTGCCTCCCACTGATAATGTCAGTAGGACAACAATGTTATTTTACCGGTGAAAATATTTTTAGACTTCATTGATTGGTCAAGAATGACTAATTTGCATAGTTATCCTCCAGTAGCTATCATTTGGAGTGTAAGTAGACATGAGATCCGATGATATAAACGAGTTAAGTCTAAATGCGCAAAAATCCATTGTGACGTCACAACAACATGTCACTTCTTTCACCTGTCACCGGAAATAAAAACACATGCGACTTACATTCCCTATTGTAATGTCATGATAACCACCGACTGTCACCACCATCATAACTATGCTACGACGTCACAGGGCTAATGCACATCAACTAGTTCATTGACTTCCCAGTAAAAACTGTTCACACATGAAGTGCTATTTTTCTTCTTAAAGGCATACTATCAGATATTTATGGTTGTTTTGGAATATTTCTTAGCCACAAATGCAAAGTACATTCACTTGTTTGTACTTCCAAAAACCTGTCCATCGCTGTATGGTAGATAAAATACCACTGCACCCCCACGATAATGTGAATCAAATTGCGCTTTTTAACTAGCGGAATTCAATCTGTAGGCCCCCATTTCGGTTTCCTCATAATATGCATACAAAGGGGCATAACTGGATTATGCCTTCCTGGAATGAAAAGTGGTAGGACTCGATTTCTTGGCATTTCTTTACAAATCAACTGATGCTTCGAAGACAAGATAATTATGGGTCCATAACCGCGATTCAAATAAAATATGAAAATTTTTTTAACTATCGAGTGTTGGGGAATAAGTACATCAGTAAGTAACAACTTGGGTGTAGAAATCAAATGTAAATAGTCTCAGACAGAAGTTTGTTTGTTCTTTATATACCGTAAGTCAACCCGCCACGATAGTATGCCTTTAATGCCTTACGACTTATATTGGGTGATAAATAGAATCTCAACCTTGTGTCTTTTGATATCAATGTTATCCTACTCGTTGATAAAAGTATCCAAAATTCAAGGCAAAGGCTCAGATATTGGTTACTTTTCTCAATCTCGTAGGATATTGATATCAAAAGACACTTGGTAGAAATAAATATGTCTATAATGCATCGGTCAAGTCAATGGGAACAACCAAGAAACACCTTGCTGATAGGGACACGGGTATTTGTCATTACCAAGCTAAAACTGTACTACCAAACAGCAACTAATAACAAATACTATGAGCCAGAGTGTTGTGTTAGCCAGTACTATCTACTTAGACATTTCAATTACACAACCGAAGATTGAACTATGGAAGCAAAGTACTCAATATCCATTCCAATAGTGCAGTGTTCACATTCATTGACATAGCGATCATTCACGGCTAAACAACTGTTCTCCAACTGGTGACAACTAACGCACTGCAATCATTCTTCACAACTCTACTTCATGGCATTGGTGATGTAGACACTCGTAACGTAAACACAAGTTCAGGTGCGACCTGTTTCTCTCGACCCACTGTGAATTACAGGCCAGCACTCGTACCCTGCATCCACTTGTAGGCACTCGCGTCCACAGATCACTCGCGTCCACAGAGCACTCACGTCAGAGCACTCACGTCTACAGAGCACTCACGTCAGAGCACTCACGTCTACAGAGCACTCACGTCCACAGAGCACTCACGTCTACAGAGCACTCACGTCCACAGAGCACTGTTGGTCAGTTAGCAGGTTTCCATGGCTACCGGAGCAAGCACCAAGTTGTAACTGCATACAGTAATACCACGCAGATCCTGACAGAGAGTGTACAGAAACACCACGCAGACTAATCGATATGTTTACAGGAATATGAAGCATGTGTACAGATATGATACAGATGAAGGGTAGTAAGGGTAGTGCTTACAGAAATGATGCGGATCATCTGAAGGAGTGTTTATGGAAATATGCTGCGGATTATTTGCCATTGTTTACAGAAATATGATGCGGATCAATTTTACATTTACATTATACTGACCATTAACATGCCAACATCCAGGAGATATGCATAGTTCTTGAGGTATAGCTAATATGCACATACTCTGTAGCAATTTTCATTTGAACCTGGTTAATAAAATAAAAATTTGGTATCAAATTTTTAACAGTCTGTGACAGTTTACTTTTTAACATACAAAACACCGAAACAATATCTCCAAATATTTGTATACAAAGTCAATAATATAACTATTTAATAAAATTCTTTCTCCAAAAGCGATGCTCTTCCAATTTGCAATTGCATCAAGATCAATATCGACCAGCTGATAAAGCATATTAATGCAGGCGTCTACAACTATCAGCGAGTGGGTTATTGTTTAACTTCTCAGCTGGAATCTTCCACCCATACACAACGACAATAACTAACAAGCTGGAACCATAAACATGGTGGAGCTGAAGGACATGGTTATTGACGACTGTGGAAGGAAACACGCAATACTGTTCTGTGATCACAGCATGAAGGCACAATAACCACCCCTAATCTTGTCTAGACCGGCACCTTGGCCACAGGACTGACAGGAAACATGAACATACATATAACAAGAGTCAACAAGCTTCATCGTAACTCTGACTTCTGACCAACTGCAGCAGTAGTGGCACTCGGTGGTCGTATTACACCCAGTGGAGGACGAGTGGTCGGCCAGGTTGTCGGGAAGATGCCAGAACAACCGTGTCTAGGCAACAGGAGACTACGGGCCGAACTCGACGGCCAGGGTTAGTGCACGTGACATCCGGGGTTAGTGCACGCGACATCGTGACGTCCGGTTTTTGTGCACGTGGCATCTTGATGACCGGGGTTAGTGCACGTGACATCCGTGGTTAGTGCACGCGACATCGTGACATCTGGGGTTTGTGCACGTGACATCCGGGGTTTGTGCACGTGACTTCCATGTCCTCTCGATGGCTGCTCTATATCTTCACGACGACTGGTGTTAGCGTACGTGAAATGGCATGATAGTGCAAGCAACACTCTGATAGATCTCGACGGTTGGTCTTAGCACACGCGACTGATGACATATTAGGTCACGTGCTCTCCACATCCTTTATCGACACGTCTTTTCTGCGTCACGACCACACACGCAGACAGCATCCCGATGTTAGAATCACCTCTTGCATACCCACAATGCAGTAGTTTACGCCACAGCGCTGTTCGCATTAGGATTAGGATTAGGACAGTGTGTTGACGCGTGTGCGGTTATTGCACATGATTGGTGAATATCGGAATGTGTACATAGCTCACTGCTCACTGCACGGCGTTCACTTGGCTGGAAGATTCCACGAGATGAGCAGTGTGCAGAGAGGCAGTGGGTTCACCGCTCCCTGGCACATCACGTGGCGCACTGACAGGGGGGACAACTCCTGCTATACTGTTCGCAGAAGTACTGTCTTGTATACAGGGGGGAACACTGTCAACATGATTACTAGATGCACATTTTAAAGGTTCGGTTATGCTCTTTTCTTTACTTTCAGATTTTAATCGTTTTGATGGAGGTTCATATAAATCATCAGCACTTCCGTTCAGATTTGTGTCTATTTTCACTGGCACCGAGTCGGGTTTACTCTTCCTGTCTGGGCTGGGTGTGACTGCACTAGTAGTGGTGATGGTGGTGGTGGTGCTAGATGTGGTGCTAGCTGTGGTGGTTGTGGTGGTGGTAGCTGTAGAGGTGGTCGTGGTCACCCCCGATGTTTTCTCACTAGAATCTGCCACATTCGACACAGAATCTTCAACTTCCTGTTTAATATGTGTTCGTTTGGGATCGCCATATATTAGCGAGTTGAGATTAGGGCTAGTGGACCGATCTCTGGGTGGGTTCAAACCTTCCTGGTCATCAAGGAAACGATCCATGTAATCACTGAAAACAAGTAGAATGGGTTCTATTAATACATAATACATACTGCTTTTCATATCACTTTTCTATGTTCAACTTACTTCCTATGGCATAAAAAAACAAGCATACATTCTTAGGCAATATCAAAAGACAATCCAGGAAATACAAATGGGAGAAAGACATCTGTTAACGCCAAACTTACGTTACACCTGGATGTAGAGCATACTTTCTTTTCTCCAGTCGGTTTTTATGTGCAAAGATATCGTGTCGTTCAGTTTTCTTCCACAGGTAGTAAAACTGCACCAATTCACCAACAGACCGGGTGCGAACCTGAAAGTACCATTGACCAATATCTAGGAAGCACGTCACTTCAGCATTGCTAATCATGGCAGCTGTAGTATACAGAGTATAGCCTACCAAACAGCTGTAGGTTTGTTGATTGAATAAATGCTTTACGTCGCAGCATGAATATTTCACCCATAGGTGACAACTACAATCTTAATCCATATTAAAATTACAAATACTGACATGCAAGAAAATAAAAACAAACAAAACGCCAAGACGAAAATGTTGAACCTAGATAGATAGCTTACCAAATAGCTGTAGTACATACCTACTAGATATTCTTACAGAAGGCTATTTAATACATACAGGAAATGTTTTAAAAATATTAATGTTTTCTATGAAGTAAACATGTAGACAAACCAACTGGTGTTATGATGCTCACCTTATGCTGTTGTACAAGATAAAAGTTTTTTCCGTATGTCCGCAGTCCATTTTCAAAGTTCCTACACTCCTCTTCCGACCATAAACTCATAGGATCTGAAAATATAAAGTCTTCAATATGGGCGCTGCATCGTATTGTTGTACTGCCTTAAGTCACACCGGTAATATTTCACCCTCATGTGATGAAGCTGGCCGAGACACGTGACATGGTGTACTCACTGGCCGAGTGACGTGACATGGTGTACTCACCTGAGGTAGGCACAGCCTGCATCTTCCTCCGTCTCAGCGCCTCCTCTACGTTGTGCCCACATTGCAGGAGGAGGTACAGCGCCTGAAGCGAGGAAACATCTCAGTTATATCTCAGTAATATCTCAGTAATATCTCAGTAATATCTCACTCTCCACAGACCAAAATTATTTAGAAAAGCAACAATAAGCCCAGCTTTCATAATATCCTCATCATGGCAACAGACATTTGCGAATTCAGCAGAAAACAACCCCGGGCTCCAGTTGCTGCAGGCACCAAGCCAAATCAATCCCTGGATAAATAAATCAGTGGATTTCCACAGAAAATGTGCTGACTCGGTACTTCCCACTGTCATTTCTGTCACTCTTACGAAACAGCAGACATTCTACAGATCTGGCAGGGAGTCTGGAGGTCACGGCTTCCCCTGATGGCGGCGCGGCACATCCCTCGTGCCATGTATACTAAGGAGTTGTGTGTGTTACTTACCTGCTCGTCATCACGGACGTGCGTTCCGGTGGGGATCGAGTTGACGCCCTGTGCATTCTGCAGGTTCTGTTCATGGACATCTTTCAGGTATATTTCCACTGAAACACAAACGTGTCATTGAAACCATCACGTTTCATGCCTTTCCAATAGTTTATAGTAATGAATATCTCCTGTAACTATTAGACCAGGCCCAGAGATTACGAAACTTTCTGAGTACGTCACATGACGTTTTATGAACAAAACTCTGAGTTGAGCATGAGATCGTACTCGAGAGTTTCGTAATCTTGGGGCCAAGATCTACAGGCCATGGTTCCATAGAACAATCAGAATGCCATGTTAGCGGAGACTAATTACGGCACTGGTAGTGCTACGATCCCTGGACAAGGCGAATACAGACAGGACTAGAACATATGGAGGAGGAAACTAACACAGCCAGCGTCTGTCTAGACATCATACCTGTCTCATTCTCGGTCTTCGATGGATTCCACAATAATCGGTCTTCATTTTCATAGGCTGCAAAGAAAGTTGTCAACATAAGCATTCCACATTCATCGAAAACTAACATGCAAGTAGTCACATTTATCATCAGTGAGCGAATTATTGTCCTACATGGCAGCAGGAATATTTCACTGTATGCAACAATTAATCACAGTTATCATCATCATCATCATCATCACTTGTTTTGAATTACAAAAGCTTGCGATTGTTATCTGAACAGCAGTTATCCTTCAACATGCCTGTGTATTTATTGTGAAGCAGAAAGGTTAGTGAAGACACATCCCGCGTCAGCAGAGGCGATATCGGTCAGTGTTGGAAATAAAGAAAATAATAATGGAGGGTCATTCTCCATACACTCGATGTTTAATGGTGGTCAAATCTGTAATTTGCAGGGTGTTCCCACACAAAAATGTGACCACTGTTTGTGGTAATATTACCTGGGGCGTCTCCGTACTTGCAGAGACCTTCTGGCACCACAGCCTGGTAGTCGTGACCCACTTGTATCACCTGGCAACAGCAGCAATCACACAACAGTGTATAAGAACATGGGCCAAGTCATTACGTCCTTACAAAGAAGCTAATGTTGATGTCTTGATCATCAATAACACAAATTTCAGCAGATAAAGGCGCATTTTTGTTTGGAATCTAACAACAGGGTTAGGACTGCCATATCTTAAAGGCATACTATCACGGCAGGTTGACCTATATAACAGACAAACAAATTTCTATCTGAGACTACTTGGGACTTGATTTAACCACCCAAAAGTTGTTATTTAATGATGCACTCAATGTTAAAATCATATTTTATATGAATTACGGTTACTGTCCCATAATTATCTTGTCATCGATGCATTCAACCGATCTTATAGGAAAGTGACCGAAAGTTTTCAATTATCTCCCTTTTCATGTGTATAATCGAAGCCAGTTTGCAGACAGCCAGTTATTACTTTCGAATCAACCTATTGTGAAATTGTCATCCATAGTGGAATGTTACGTCTACCATACAGCAGTGTAAAGGGTATGTCAAATGAATGTACTTTGCAGTTGTACCCAAGAAATAGTCCAAAACAACCATAAATATCTGTGATGTTATGCCTTTTATAGATAGAGAAGACTTTATTACCTTCTAGTGATATGGGAATTTGCAGTACATTAGAGACAGACAAAAAATGTAATTGATGTGCCACGCATCGATTTCCTACCTTCTTCCATTCCTCGTCGTGTTCTGGTTTGTAATCAACATCTTCCTCGGAATCATCGGACTCATCCTCGCTGCCCGGACGACTGCTGGCTGTAATCAGACATTGTCAACATCATGTACCACGTCATGAACTACGTTATGTACCGTGTCATGCTAATCGCAATTACGGCAACACCACAGCATACTGAATCCAAGCAAGCATAGATCAGTTCTCTTGATTGCTGTAATACAAGAAGCCCCTACGCTACGGTATCTGAATGGATACGAGAGAATATGAAGACACTGTGGACATTTTAAGACCAAATATTTAGCGAGAAATCTGGAAGATTTGGTGTCACAATTACTTGATTGATTGAATTATTGCTTTATGTGGAATTAAAAGTGCTGCAAGTACAGTATTTACAAGTACAGTAACTTCCCCTTACAAGTGAACAATAATTCAACAATAGCATCCCCTGGGCCACTTTGATGTCATATAAAAGTTTTAAAAAAATTTTAAAAATTATTCTTAGATATAATTCTACTCTAATTACATCGTAGAAGTCGAGCTGTGTGCGACGTTGCCACGGTTTCGAACAGGTCGTGTACGCTGGTCTCCTTGTCGTCCGCCTCGCTGTTGGTCTTCAGGAGGTCACGTGCGATCTCATCCTTATCCAGAGTCAAGTCGTGGTTACTGAGGATCTCTTCCTCGCTGCTGGACCTCGTGTTGTCCTCCTGGTTGTCCTCCTGAATGTCCTCCCGGTTGTCCTCACGGGCAGCAGCATTGCTATGGTTACAGCCGTACATGGCCAGCAAGTCCTCAATGGGCATGTCGCTCTCCTGCAAGATGGTGTAATAAACAGATACAGTCACAACAACCAAACTGAACACTTTTTGAAATAGCTAGCAATATTGTAGTGGTGCATTTTTAACTGGGCTGGTAGTGTAATTCCCCGACCTGAGTTTATCTCTCATTGATAATAGTAACATTTAGTTACGAACACGAGGTTGTGTATACATGCTTTCATACAGATCATATGTCCTCATCTGTCAAATGGCCACCATTATTATGAAAGATATCCATGATTAGTTACGTTCTGCCTTGACTACTGCCACCTATCCTGCGTTTACCCACCTTGGTGAGGTCATCAAGTTCATTCGAGCAGCTGTCTCCACTGAGCGCTTCCTCTTCGTCAATCGTGTGCTCGTCATCGTAGTCGTGAACTAACATGTCTGCCGACGGATCGAAGTCTTTGTCCGTCTCTGAAAGCAATGCACATGCTACATTAGCCCCCAAATGTTACTATTGCATGAGTGCTTTATTGTTTTACATCACAGCGGGAACCATTCAATCATATGCGATGATCTGTTTCAGAACTTTTGAACTGATCTAACCAAAGAATTCAAAAGTCTGCACATAATTCAAGAAATAATGCAAATTAATTTTAGTTTTAATTAATTAATAATATATTCACAGTGCGGCAAAGCCTGCATATTTGAAATGTTTTATTCAAATGACCTTTAAAATTATTGCAGAGGGCATAAAATGATGCAAGACTAATCCAATCTAGATATGAGGTTTCTTCTTACTAATTTGTCAGCCTAAAGAGAAATCTCTAAAATGTTTTTGGGTGGCATGAAACTATAAGTTTTTTAAAAATCAAGTCTTTTATGAAACGTTAAATAAATATTACCCAGGGCTCTAGACTAACATATATGCCCAATGTACGAGGGCAAGTTAAACTGCACTGTGAATATATTATTAATGATTAATTAAAACTAAGCATATTAATAACAACTCATTTATAACATGAATTTTAAAAAGAAAAGGTTCCCTATATTTGTTTTTCATTCGTACTTTAATAAACGCCCCCTCCCCCCACCCTGGGCGTACAATACGTCGAATACAGTAGTAGGAAATATTTTTGTGGCTATTCTACAGACGCTTGCTGGAAAACAACTAATTCTCCCTAAACAATCATGTAAACTTGATATAATATTGGCTCTCAAACTCGACGTGCTTTTTCAAAAATTAAATATAGTTACTTATTTTATGTGAATATGATTACTTCCTGTTGTATGTCACTGTAATATTAATTATTATATTCTAGAATCTACTAAACAACTATTTTGAACCCAAAGTCTTTCAACTAGTTTCTCATTTAACGTTTTCTAACAGTTTTTCTTTTAATTTCCAGGTGTCTCAAACTCACTGTTTATAATGTAGAATGCTATGATTTATAGTGAAAAGGGCATTATCAGCGCTGAAATTGCATTTTGCTTGGAAATTCTTTTGTTTGCTTTTGTCCCCAGATTGTAAAGGATGTTAAACTCGCTATCTATGTCTATGAAAAAAAAAATATGTGATTTTCACCTGTAAAAGTTAAATATCTAGATTGAATGGAAATTAAAAACATAAATTTACCATTATATCGATATTTTTTACTGTTACTGTTACACTGTATATTTTTTACTATTTTGTTTTTGCTTTGCACGTTGATAATATTTGGAACACTATTTCGGGGGTAATCACAGCAAATTTTTGGGGTAATCACAGCAACTTTGAAAAAAAACCAATATCATACCTGTGAGGTACATTTATTTTAGTCAGACTAGAAGACGAACAAAATGATAACAAAATACAGAAGACTTTTAAAAAATGTTATGTCATGAACCAAGATAGTGAAAATATTCGTTGGTGTACTGATTAACCTTGACGGACATTAATGTCACCAGTGGAGACCGGTGGAGAATCCTAGCT
>JAULBP010062574.1:0-12880 GCA_032355345.1 Lepetodrilus pustulosus
CGTAGCGCTGATTGGTGCAATAAACCAGCGAGCACCGGCTGGTACTGACAGACCAAGGATGATATCTGTAGTGCCACTCTACAGACAGTGCATCCTATTAACATCTCATCAGAAATTTAACGTCCACGAACATTGATACCAGACACCCCGGGACGAGATTTGAACTCAGGACCTTTGGCTACGAAGTTCAACGTACAGCGCTACCACCTGTGCCCTCTGCTGTCTATTTTCTAGCATTGGGAGTATCGACTTATGGTCAAAGGGAGAACACTCTGTTGTGTTCAATGTGGCTATGTACAGTGTTAAAACCATCATTCCTGCCAATCCTACGAATAGTTAATTTCACAACATACACTCAGTACTTGCTAGTGGACATTCTTTAGTGTATGCGTACTCGTGGATAATGAGATTTGATTGTACGACACTTTCAGCGATACCGCGAAAATGAATCGCACATACAATTCCCTTAAGTAATAAAGTATAGATCGTACTACGATCTTATTACGATAATACTATACGGTAGTATGCTTAGAAATAGTTCTTGAAACAAACATAATCACTTTGAATGCTACGATACGGTTAACGAGCCACGGCTGATGCAGAAAAACAAAGGATTACACTATCATTTTAATCCTTTCTTCTCCGTGAAATCTTACCCAAAGATACGTATGACAATCTGAGTATTGTTTCTCGAAGATCTCGTATCCACTATTGGTCCATGGCGCTATCGTAACCGTACGAGCGCCATGTATAAGAGATCGTTACGAGCGTGCTTATTGTCTCGTAGTAGATACGAGATATTCGAGAAACGACACCCTGACCCTTAAATATTACGGACAAAGATTCAGCCACAAGTAGTTCTGTTCGCTGATAATGCCTATACATGGCTAATATACATAGGTACTGTACAATGTATATGTTACAGACCGACTGTGACGACTGCAATTTTCAGACAATGTTTAGAACGACTGAAATTTAAAAGAAAAATGACTGCCTTCATTTGACAGATGGACTGGCATGAGTTTGATGAAACAAAATGAAGGTATATGTAAATTTGTGTAGGCATTGATACAATTTTGTGTGAATAATAATAGAAATTCATGCAATGTTGTGTGAATACATATAAAACATACCTTATTCCATTATATCTGGCAATTCACGGGAATCATTTTGTCATTCCAGGCTTTTTTTAAATGGACTCAGTGAATCGAAATTCAATGAAAATTCCAGCCATTTCACGAAATGACTGGTTTCACAATCTGACTGTAAAATAATAATCTAACATGTACGTGTAAATACTTCGTTTACATCATTTGCCCGTAATCTATTTTTATGTCGCACACGCGTTGACACCAGCCTTGGAATCAGATAACCGGAAATTAGCTCGCCACGGTAACATTGGAAACTACGGGGCGCTCTATTAAGTAGGATTTCAATGTGTATGAAGCGCGAATGGGTGTTATTAGTGATATCACGATGATCTTTGATGTTTGTCCAAAATAACCTGAATTATCATACGGCATACTAACACAAGATTTCTGAACAAAGTCATCTTCTATATATGTTGAAGCAGCATAATTTTAAAATCTTATCAAAATAAAGTTCTGTGTGCTTTTCTTTAACAATATTTAATTGTTTAAGGTGTGCCGGAGATTATTTGTGAACATAATTTAACGAACACATTCTTAACAAAATATATTACAGTTTACATCACTGTGAAATGGGCTATGGAAATATGTATAGATACTTATATAAATATGATGATAATATTTGCAGTATTACTGGTATTTAATAAACCGTGGGTTGTGCATCTCCAAAGAAAACCCATTGCGGTATATTGCATCAGTAATCAAGAATAATAACTTTTTCTAAATTGCTCATTTACTACTACAACAAGCATGTATATATACCGACACTGTAGCCTAGGTATTCCAAATTTAAAGCTTATGGCCCATATTATCGAACGCGTTCAGAATAGACCTGGATTAAGGTTAGCCCTATATTTTGATTTAGTAAAAAGTAAAGTATAGAAAGTAGACATACCAAAACCAGATCCAGACACAAGTTTCCAGTAAACTGCTTTCCATAATACCGTTTAAAGTTAAACTCGCATTTTAGAGCTAAACCTGATCCAGACCGCGTTCAATAATATGGGCTTATGAGTTTGCCTTCCAATTGATGTATTATATACTAGCTGGTCCAGCTGTAAGTACAAAATCGACCAGCTACTATATAGATACAACGTTATTTGCACCTGTACTATTCTATATATATGGTAGACATACCCGCACCCCCAAACTCTCCATTCTCACCCACATCTCCACACCCATTTAACAATATCCACCCCTATCCACTATAGTCCTTGTCAACGACGTTATCGTATTCTTATTTTTCGATTTTTAACGATTTTGACAATTTTGGAATGTCAAAATCGTTTACTGCAATATTCAGCGCAGCGGATGTTGCGTGTTTGCTCCTGCCCCTAAACTGACAAGCCGTGATATTAGTAAACTAATCTTGAAAGCGGCTCTAAACCCCAATTAATGTTTAATCTCTGTTGATATGACACACTGTATTGGTATGTGTCACACAGACCCTGTTCTCAACCAAATACTCTTATTCCAAATATATCCCATGGACAAAAACCAAGTCTCGATTTTCTGGGCAATGATTTTCAGAGGCTCCTTTCATATAAATATTATACCCGTTAGTATTATTTATTAAAAATAATTACTTTCACCTTCTGAGACTATGGGACATACCACTTTTCCATTCATACACCACTATTATCTCATCACTTATTGTACCACATAGAGTTCACATACACTCATAGGTTGTCGTTATCTGCGTGTGTAGTTAAATCCTTCGACAGTCGCCTTCCAGCATAGCTGATTTCGGCAGACTAATCCCTCTTTGGATCGCATTTGTCTCACAGCATGGAGCTGGAGAGCGGTGAATGTTATTGTCTGCTTGAGCTAGACTGGATTTCATCCAGTCGTTTTTAGAGTGCTAGCTCACTCTGGAATATTAATGTCACAGTTAACAAGTATATCCCACTCAGACACAGTACGGTGACTCTGAGGGACAACCCGTTCATGTAAACTTCCCTTTATGCTGAGCGTCAAGCAGGGGGACATCAACTACCATTTTTGTAAACGTCTTTAGGTACGCATGACGTCTTTAGGTTTCAACCACCGACCTTCCGCACTCCGTGGCATGCGCTCTAAGGTTTGCACCACGGAGTCGGTGTGGTCGTTATCTAACTCGCATCTGATGTTTTACAGAGAAGGACCCGGACAAGTCTCACGTGGCGGTCATCCTAGATGGGCCTATATATCGCCTGCGTCAGAGATCCGTGGTGGAGGTCAACATCCACCTAAGGCGGTCAAGCACAATCAGGACATCTCAAACATAACCATAAGGAAACGAAATTACTTGACTCTTTATTCGCTTCACGGCGATGAGGCTTATACGTTGAGAACGACAATAATTGGATAAGCCAACGGTTGTCGTATTTTCAAGTATTGCTCCCCCTCCCACCTCCCGAGAAGGAACTTCGAACAATCACCGGGAGGTCCTATACATATTGCAGCCTGCATCGATGATCAAAAATGGCTACAAAGCCGTCACGTTGTGTGATTAATACCTACACGTCCAGCGTAATCGGCGGATCTGCGTTCTATCGAATAATCCCGCTGCACTTTCTATTGATGCGCCATTGCGAATGCCACTGCCATCGGTGGCTCGAGCAGGGTTTGATGAAAGGTCGCCTTTCAATTTTTCTATTTTAATAAACTTGCAACATTCTAGGAATGTGTTGGTGTCGATATGGCCCAACCATCGGTTTATAGTGCTAGCTGTTATCCATAGATCCACAGTTCCAACGGATAAATCATTCTTACCTTTGATAAACCCCAACAAGTTGGGTGTAACGGAACGCCCATGCAGATAGCGATCCTAGGTTCTTTGACACATTATACACCAAATGATCCGATGCCATAAAAATAGAACCCGTTACTCATGATCATTGGCATAGCATACTCATCAACATAAATTAAGGACCAGCAGATTATTGTTTGAGAAGATTTCTACAAAACATCGGAACTGATTGAGGAATTTGGTGACATTCTTCTTCCAATGCGTCTGCAAATGTTTCAAGAAAAGATGGAACCTGAATACGTTTGGAAATGCTTCGTTATTAAAATTGTATAAGCTCAATTAATATGTGCAAAAAGGCAACTTGCGCTTAATAATTTTGTTGAGTATATTATATGGTTTTGCATGTTTTCTTGGCTTTTGACAATATTGTCATAATATTACATTGTAAAGGCATACTGTCACAGATGGTTGACCTGGATAATGTCCAAACGAATTTCTATCTGAAACTACTTACGCTTGATTGATTCACCCAAAAGTTGCTATTTATTAATGCAGGTATTCAACAAACGATAGTGACCACAAAGTTAATATTTTAATGAATTCATGTTACGAAGGATTAACTATATCCTATTTGATGCATCACCTGAATATGGAACAAACGTAAGCGTGTCGTTTTATAGTTTAGTCGTACCACTTTGAGTTCTAGCCCCTTGCATTAATATAATGAAGCATATAATATTCAGGCTGTTTACCATCATAACTGGCAAAGTCAAATATGGTAGGTATGAAATTGAATGTTGTCTAACATACAGCTGTGGAAAGGTTTTTGGAAGTACAAACATGATTTTATATGTATTTTCAAGTGAATGAACTTTGCAGTAGTAGCTAAGAACTAGTCCAATACAATCATAAACATGTGTGATATAATGTCTTAAGTCAAAACATCACAGAATCACAATCTCTTATCTACATGTATACAGACTGATTCGTATTTACCCACTGTAGCACTGGCAAACCTGTGTCAATTACAGAGAGGAAAAGAACAAACGTAGACTAATTCACATTCTATAATTAATTTTGTAGATTTTGTATAATCGCTCTTCTGTTTAAAATAACGCGTTCTACAACAGAGGTATCATTATTGAATATGCATAAATGCACGGCGAACATCTGAAACACAGTTGGTATCTGGCAATATGATCCATGCACATGGGTATAAAATAAAGATGGGTCGGTAAAAGGATTTAAGTGGAAAATGACGGACGGACGCCTGTTAGCCTCGGCATGTTCCAATGTCACGTGCCAAATCCAGTTAGTAAATAAATGAATGCATATTGGACGAAATTGGTAATACTACCGGTACCTAAAATAACCAATGCTCTTGAAATATTTCACGGCGCAAGACATTGCATTGACTCCATTAGATCATTGAAAACGCCACCTCTGTACCGTGGAATTGACGGTCAATATTATGTCATAATAAGGGATATTGAAATACTAGTAATCAACTTTAGGTAATATATACAACTTGTTTTTATATATCTATATACGGTATAGTGCACTGACTCTTTTGAAAAGAAAATCATGGATTATGATGGTTCTCCTTAGATATTCAACCACCAAAGCCTCATGTTTACTATATCAAACACAATTGCTCAAATCATATTCGTCTTATAATTAGATACTACAGCCGTAGTAACCGCTAAAGAGCATATGCTATCCATACGACAACAAGCTATCAGTTATAATGAACAGCCTTCTCCTGGAGGCTGTAAAAGGTGATTCGTGGACGTTATAAAGCTTCCGTTCCTTAACCCAATCAGAATAAATATGGCATAATTCTTGCAAAGATTAAAGTGGACTGGACACGTACAGTCATGTTGTTGATGCGTAATTAAGGACGACGGTGATAATAAGTCGTGTTTACAGTAGTATCCGCGGGGTCAAGCATAGTTTTGTCAGTTCCAATGATTGCCAATCGTACAAAAGGCAGCACTGCCAATTGGAAACAAGGATAATTAGTAAAGTGTGGGCGTGTGTTGGTGGGGGGGAGTGGGTGTAGTGTTTATTTATTAATTGTTGCTGTTGTTGCAGCTGGGTAGTTCGTGTATATGAAAGCCCGGAATATAATATATTAGGACAATATTAAACATTGTATTTATTTACATTGAAATTGCAGGTTTGGACTCTGGTCATTGCTATGAATTCCAAATGAAATAAATGGGAATGTTCGATTTACAATTTTACAGCATATTAATATAAATAAGCTATGTGATGATATATAGTTGACATATTTCGATATTTTTTTTCGGGTTGTTTAATCCGTGATACTTGTTGGCATTTGAATTACTAACCTCCGTTATTATTTGTAGAACAATGAACAGCCATAGTGTGATCTAACTCATGATTTCCGGCCTACGGCGAACCTATGACCTCTGATACCAGAGCATCTCCAAGAAACTGTTCAATGGTCAGCTTATGACACTACAACCATTCATATCCTTGGGTCTAGCGTTCCTGATATACTAATAATGTGACCAGTTTGCCCTTGACCGGCGCGACGTCATATACACTAACATCAGACGGACGTCAGTCGTGTGTGCTGTTGACTTACTTCATTAACCGATTCTAATCTCTGCGACTACACACCGTTGAGGAAGTCCACTTGACATATGGTACTGACGTTTACATTTCGATCAACGAAAGTCGTCCTGAGATAATTAAGAAAACGCCGTTTCGAGTTAAATCACAGAAATGACCATGATCCCTGATCGAATACCGACTGATAAATTCAGAGCAGTACTGGTTTTCTTGAAATAATATCGGGATTGAGAAAAAAACCTTATATCTATTGCATGACCTCCAGGGTGTTGAGAAGGAATGTAAAGGTGGACTCTCACGGTGCGATTTGTAGCAACAACTTGTAGTATTGATGCATGGGAACAATTGAAAATGACGTAGCTATATTCGATTTTACGTTTTTCAATTGTTTTCATGTATCGATACTACAAGTTGTTACTACAAATCGCACCGCGAGAGTCCACCTTTAAGGGCGCACCGGTCCATTGGCTTGTACAGGGGTAATATTAAGATGGCGAATTGAGCCTGCTTTTCCAGCCTTGATATAGCGTGTTAGAAGTGGAATTCTTAATATTATTATTATTATTTTTATCCAGTGATTTCTTCCTTACAATTGTGCATCCTAGAAAGAAATGGTCATGTGTTTTTTTAGGACGATTCCATGGTCAGAAGGACTTTCCCAATATTCGAGAAACAAATCGGTCATAATCGGATGGTAAATGAGTGCATACAGATATGCGTGACGTCCCAGAGCCTACGCAACAATTGCAATACAATTTTAATGCTTAAGTTCAAATTTTATATGGGGATTTGTGAATTCAGCTTTGTGTTGAGCATGAAATCTCTACCAGCATAAAGATAACGCGTAGTAAATAACATGGTAGTGAAATGAGTTTATAGATATATAGAGTTACAGAACGAAAACCCAATAGTGCATATGTATTTTGCGTCTTGTTCGTATGGTTGCGTAATCCGAGGAGACTCAATCGTCTGTCGAACATTTTCATGAATACATATTGACATTATGGCGTCAACAATCTTACATTGCGCCAACACTACAGTACTGCGTAACGGTTAGAGAAAGGTTGTCTACACGTCAAAAGACTTGTCGTATATCTGATATCTCCCCGTAGGTGAAACGAATGCCGGGGTCAAAAGGTTCCCGATCACGACGGAATTTGGACGTCAGATGACGTAAGCCAAATGATTTTTGACATGGTCATATATAATGCATTACGTTGGTGTGTGACGAATCGTGACCAAAGAAAAGTTAAAGATATCCCACCACGACCTCATCACAAATAGCAGCACTGCTTGCTAATATGGCCTGTGTTTCACAAAATGGTTGTAGTTTAGTCCCCGCTTAAATCGTACGCCATGACTGTACCGTATATGAATTATGAACAAGCCAAAAGTATGGTTTTGACTTGCTGTATTAATGTTTGCTTCTTATTAGCTTGCAAACTCAGGCTTGAAATAATTTAATGTGTTCTTTTTCATAATAGTTGTTAAAGATTCATGTAGCCTAGATGTCTACATCAGATGTATGCTCACTTTGAACATTGTGTCTTTATAATAACATGGTAGTTATTTTTTATGTGTGTATGTAAGGAGGTTCCACACAGAGTCTAAACTTAAAAAAACTTCCATTGAGACTACTTCCTAGGCAATAATCCCCTAATATTCACATCAGTGTCCTTCCTTATCATTTAACCATAATTAGTTTTCATGTGAGTAGTTTGCCTGATCATGTGACATCACAAGCATGTGTCTGATACAATGTATATGTTTCCAACTTAGTTCCAACTTAGTTCCAACTGAGGCTCTGTAAGGGATTTATGAATGTATAAAAATACAACTTATTACTAAATTTGTCATATAAACCAAATTGTCACAGCTTGTACTAAACATATATATATTATTCAATATTCTCAATCAGTATTTAAAAGCTAGTCAGTGAAGAATTCACACCATATTTAGTAAGCATGATAAGTGAAAACCCAAAGAGAGCCCATACACCAGGTTTGCAATGCAACTTGCCTGAAAACTGCTTCTACTAAATATACTCAAAACAGCTAACTTTAGAGGCCAATATTTTCTTACTGCACCACTTTAAAGTTATACATCCACGCTATTTCTGCATTGGGCATCTGTATGAAGGAACACCTTCTTTCTGCAGATATCCAAATGGAAAATATTCAAAGTACTAACTCTCTTTCATTTCCTCCTTGGTAATTGGTTAAGCCCATATATATAATCATTACGCCAAACCAAATGGGATGCAGAAGTACACAACAAATTGCATCATTTTCAGCCCGTAATAGGCTTTGGCGTAATGATTTAATATATGGGCCTAAAGAATTGCCAAGGAGGAAATGAAAAACATTTAGTACTTTGAATATTTTATATTGGGATATCTGCAGGATGTTTTATTGCAAGTATATCATAGAAATGGAAAATAACTATAGATGTTCTTCTTCCTATTACATATACTTACTCAAAAACACACATGGATGACTTCAACTCTCCTGTGGCGGAGGGAGGACGGAATCAGAATAACACACAGGGCGTATCATGCACTAATAAAATAAGACAGCACAACCTAAACTACTTACTCAGACTTGGGGATAGAGTTGTGATGCCCCCCGTGAAAAATGCTTTCACTTGTGTAGATTCTTCTCAGTGCGAAGCTTAACAGGGGATGGGAAGCGAGACCCTGTTGGCTTAGGTGGGAACAACGGAGGGTAATTGCTAGATTATTGTTTAATATCCTGCAATAATGGCCGTCGTGGTACCGGTGCATATAATCTATTTTGGAAGGAACTGCGTGGCCGCCACCATTGGTAGCCGCGCCTTGCCGTCCATGTCGTGTGACCTATCTCTGAGGTCGAACCTGGAGAACGTGGATTCGTTGCGCCAGAAGGCCGCTCTCATGAAGTTTTCCATTGAGACGGACCTGATGATGGCTAGAGAAGTCGCTATAGCCCTAACTTCGTCAGCCGTGGGAGTGTTCTTTATGCAAAGTAACTGCCAACTGGCCATTTTATATCATGACCTGGATAGTATAGGGGCTGCTATCTCCTTTCCCCAACGCGCAGCTTTGAATGCAATGGCATGAAGCTCACTTCTTCTCTTGGCTGTTGCCAAGGTCAAGAGAAATGCAGTCTTGTAAGACCAGGCAGTAGGGGTGGTTCATCAAAGGGTTCCATTGTGATACTCTGGGTGCCGACTTGGGAGCGTTTACCTTTAGGGAATTGACCAATTCCCTGACAATGGGGTTGGCCGATAAATTGTCGTGCAGATAGCTGACCCTGGGACAGCAGGAAATCACAGAGCTGCTGGACTATCCACCTGCGTCGCTCTGCCCAATCCACCCAGCAACGTCATTGCGATTGATAAACTCTCTGTTGAGTTCCTCCGCGATTGAGAGATGATAGAGAACACTCGTTCAGAAAAACCTGTCTTGCGGAAGGCTGGCTGGATAGTTTCCAGGCGTGTAGCCTGTAAACCTCCGGTTTCTGATGTGCCAACCGAGATTGGGGCAATTTAAAAACCCCGCTTATACATGTACTAGACATTCTAGAATTGCACGATTCGCTCACCACATCAGAGATAATCTTTTGTTGGTTGCCGGGTCATGTGGGTATGAAGGGAAATACATTAATTAGCAGATGCTGCAGCTAAGTCTGCCCATACTTATACTGTTTGAACCATGCCAATTCCATATAGCGATACTAAACATCGCTATGCCAAACAAAATGGAATCATTTTCAACCTTTAATTGGATTAATCCCTTTGTCTGGTATATATTGTCGTCAGGACGAAACAGTCATGCGACGATGTCGTATTGGGCATACTTACTATACCCATTTATATATTCTAAAAGGGCGATGATAGTGTGTTGGTTGTGACGAGGACATCACGGTCAAGCATAGTTTGCTTGATTGTGTGGACTTTTCAGACCAACGTCCGAGGTTTTATTCATCGCTAAACCTTAAACATGTATTTACTCATCTCCCTGGTCATCAAATATCATCATTTCTAAAAGCAATTGGCCTCTATGGAAGATTGTATGTTGTAAACTTCATATTGTATATACATAATTTTAACCATCCATCTAGCTATGACATATGCTTAATCATTTTTAATCCCATATAATTCAATAATTAAATATTTAATCGTCGCAAATGGGTGAAAGATTCCCGCAGCGACGTTAAACTCCACAATCACTCACTAATGATAATATAGAATGGCGCTTGGCGACATTGAAGAGTATTCAACATATGAACAATGCATTTCTGCCAAATGCACCAACCGCCATGTTTGAATTTCCCTCCTATTTCTTGCCTGTCTTGACGGTCTTGCCGCTCCCGGGAAAGCGGCTCAGAACGTGGAATTATGGATAAGAATTTGGCAAGTCGAACGGATTTACCGGGTCAAGCGACAGCCGGTTCGGCTCAGCTGAATGCAAAACGAACAGCCCTAGTGTCTTTAGCTTGCGTTTTTATCCTGCATTTAGCAAAAATATGTGTATTAGACGAGCTTTACGTAGGATGGACTCGATTAAGCCACACATGTGGCATTACTTTCAGATAATATCTACGTATGGATTTGTGCATTGCACCATACACGATACAGTTGGCTGAGCTATTAAGGACATATAGCAGGATTGAACACGAATTGATAAGCAACGACACTCGTACTTGAGAACCGATAATTACGATCCCTGGCATGGTTAGACAAATGTATATTAAGACTATTAAGAAAGACATTGAGGTGTTCTTCTTGTTACTGTCCAGTTTCAACCTTGAGGCCAGATCATTCCTATGTAGTTTTTTTTCGTGTTGCTTCAACCTTAACCAAACACGAAGATAACAATACAATGAACAAATGTACGACAATAACAACACAGCAATGGCAAATTGAGTATTCATATTTCCATCGGTAATTTGAATACCAACTATGCACAAATGGTACAAGTGTGAATAGGAAATACGTTGAAACTTTGCAGCCGCGACTGCAGCAAGCATAACTCCGATGATCCAAGCCATCACAGAGAATATTATTGTGTTCACTTTGCTAAATATCTTGTCGAACTGGTTCTCGTGAATAATCTTGATATACCGGCTTATTGTGATGAGCACGAGAGTAAGGAATGACGTAGGGGTTAACACATGAATAACCAGAAGATTCAATCGGCACCACAAAAGCGAGACGGGGTGATGGCCAAGGATGAAGTCAAAGGTCACAAATGGATACACATACCCAACATTTATGACGTCAGCGATGCACAGATTGACGATGAAGATGTTCAAGCGAGTTCTAAGCGACTTGCACTTCACTATGGCGACAATTGTCAGGATGTTACCAGGTATCCCAATCACCGTTATTATAACACCCAGCGTTATCACCAGGATACGCCCTGGTTCTGGAATGGTTTCGAGCTCTGGGACTGTGGAGTTTCTGGACAGGTTCGCCATGACTGGTCTCCTGCCAACTGATAAAAATAGAAATCAAATGATGCAAGTAGCCTATCATTACCAATCATTACTCGATCATTACCAATACAATACAACATACACTATGAAGGAGTTCAATGGGTACATATTTAGAGGCGTTCATTCTTTAGAGGCGTTCATTCCAGTGCAATTTGGTCAATTATTGACTTTTGACCAGATAAGTGGATTAGTTCACAAAGACAAAACCGATACGCTCCATATTGGATTATATGGTTAATTTATCAGTAGCCATTTTGATTATCCAAACTATTGCAATTTGTCATTAAGACATTGGCAGTAATACAATGACAGGCTGCTGATTACGTTACCACTTTATACATTACCCCTGGCACACACGTAGCGGAAACATTTATCTTCTACTAGTGTAAAGGTATTATTAAATGTATTTAACCATATTTGGATGTCAGGTAATTTTCCACCTTCATGGCACGATGCTATCGTCGTGCCCATTCCAAACCCGATAAAGATCATACCAATCCACTTAATTTCCTTAACTAGTTGCGTTTGCTATAGGGCGTGTTTGGTTCCAGGAGACCAACAATCTGTTAACAGATATTCAATGTGGCTTCATGAAGCAAAGAAGCACCATTGTTCATCTTGTTCGCTTGGATTGATTTATACACAATGGTTTTATTAATAAACATCATGTGGTCTTTTTCGATTTGAAGCAAGCATATTATACCATATGGAAACATGGTATTTTATCTGATTTACATGCTTTGGGATTTGGGGGCATATGCCTCATTTTCTCGCTAGCATTTTACAAATCCATAAATTTAAGGTTCGCTTTGGTTCTACCCTTTCCGATTCTCAAAGCTTTGAATATGTTAAAGGCATACAATCACAGATTTGTATGAGCACGTAGCACTATATTTGAGTAATAAATGTAAACTACATTCATT
>JAULBP010062685.1:0-12879 GCA_032355345.1 Lepetodrilus pustulosus
CAGCTTGGTTTGTATACTCCCCAGGGAGTTGAGAAGGAATTGAGTGCACACACATCCATTGACCGGGTTAATAATATGATGCACCTGTGAGCAGCCTAGCTGGAACTCGGCACTATATAAATAGATTATATATTATTATGTAAGGACCTAGTGCATTGTCCTACATGGCCATGCTGGTCCTAGAGAAGAACACACTGATTCCAGAGCACAGGCTTACACTGGGATGAGTATCCTACTACTACTACATTTTACTACTACTACTACATTTTACTACTACTACTACTACTACATTTTACTACTACTACATTTTACTACTACTACTACTACTACTACTACTACTACTACAACAACATTTTACTACTACCAGTACTGCCACTACTACTACTACTACTACTACTACTACTGCTACTGCTGCTGCTGCTACTGCTACTGCCAGTGACAATGGATCAAACTGTACAAGACTTCTTTAACATGTTAGCAATAATACGTACATCTCATTTATCTTGTAAAGTTAATTGACATGTCTTATCAATTCAATACCTAGTTTACTATATAAAGGAACTCTGGTATGTTGTTAAATAATTTTTATCTATTGTCAGCAAGAGGTTATGTTATATTTATGGACATTTCTGAAAGTATATTATGGAAAAGGTTTATTCTTTTTACTCAATGGCTAGAAGATGGTAATGGTAGTGTTTGTAGCAAATATTTTTAACTCCGTTATCGTGATGTGTCAGTGCTGTTATATTGCAGTAATGACTAAGTCTAATGCACCTGCATGTATGCATTATAATAATGAATATATTTTAATATGATTTCAATTGCAAAACTATGGAATTGTATATTCTAGATGCAATTAAAGGAATAATATCACAGATATTTAAGGTTGTTATGGACTAGTTCATAGCTACAAACTGTAAAGTATATTCACCTGACATTCACACCGTCACGATCATGTTTGTACATGTATTTCCTAAAACCTTTCCACTGCTGTATTGCAGACAAAGTTCCACACAACCCCACGATAGATTGAATCAAGAGTATAACCTTGCAGTCATGACAACCTGAATGTGGTTGTATTTCTTTTTACTTAATTATATTAATGCAAGGGGATTATAACTCAAAGAGGTATGACTAAAATAGATCACGTTACGGCTACATTTTTTCCCATAGATAATTTGATGCATCAAAGACAAGATAATTAATGTTACCGGTATGTAACATTGGTTCATATAAAATATGAAATTTGTGATAACTCTTGGGTGTTGGGTGGACAAATCAAACGCAAGTATTTTCAGAAATATTTTTATATTTTGTCCATTATTTAGGTCATCTGTGATAGTATGCCTTTAAGCAGGATGTGCAATAAAATTATGCAATTCTATAGAATTTACTGTGTATTGTTATCATCATCAAATATCAAATTGTGCAAATCGAGTTAATGAATAAAGATTAATCGGACGTATCATTCATATCTGTGAATAATGAGATGACAATAATGAGATGATAAATAGTTAGCAAACTTTAATTATTTCTTGTCATAGAACCCAGCTCAAACCAAATCTCCTTAAGTTATGTAGTGTGTTATTTGTAGTGGAGATCAAACAATGCATAGTGATGAAACATCCTTCTAGTTTTATAGCGATTCAATGCAACTTATTTGAGTTGAATTTGGTATGTCAACAGTATTATTGAAGTATTGCAAATAAACATCAATAATTGCCAGGGGATGCTATGATGTGGATGTGACTTGATTCTGGCTACAGTACCATGATTTTTCCATGTGTTGAGCTGCTGGAACCTTCACCCTGCTCAATTACACACATGTACTGCAGAGTTAAGGCATCTCTGGTTGCCTCCAGCAGGGAGAGGGTTAAAAAATAAATATGTCTTGGATTTGAGTCACCTTCTATTCATAATTCTATCCAAAACAAACCTCAAAGTGTACTTTTTGTAACCGCTGTTAGTCACTTACTGGTAATGCAACTGGAAATAAATGTAGATGCATCAGCTATGCACCTCATCGTGGTTTTTAGACTTATTTTGCAAATTTAGAAATCTATTTTACTTTTCCATGTTCTAAAATAGAGCAGAACATGGATTTACCATGAAGTATTGTGAGTTCATTAACATGTTACGACATCTTCAAGTGTTTTCAAGCAACTTAACAAAGAAGTATGCACTCATGATACAAAAATAGAAACAAAAACTACATTTTACTTATCTTTTTGTCTACCTTTTGTCTCTACTTACACCTTAGTCTTAGACAAAGCTAATTGTGACACTAGCGATTCCATTCATGTATTTGCTGTTTTGGGGTTTAGACTACTTGCTTGCTACTTTGAAGAATATTTCACTAGTCCATCAACTGATATTAACACTAGCCCACTATGCTAAAAGTATTGTTAGGTCTACTAGAAAATCATGTTTTTTTTTGTTATTTATATCAGTAAGCGGGCTAAAAAGTTTAAAATTAAGTTTTGATTGCTGCTTGTATCACAATTACTCAGTTTAGAGCATAAAGATATGTTTTTTCATGGACATAGGTGGCAAGTTGCCAGAGCAGGTTCAAACTCGGGACCTTTGGCTCGTAAGTCTGACAATCTACCAATGTTCTACAGCCCATCCCCGACATTTAATGTCTGTGCTTTGGGAAGGTGTTGTGTAATTTATACTGACATGTATGTAAATAATGTCATCGATTCTCAGAAGTTTACCTTATATGAAATTAGAGTTCTGAGTCCGTTACTCGTAAATCTGGGATATTGATGCGTAAAAGTTAAAAGTACATTTGCACATCCATGTGTGGGTTGTCTGGAATGAGAGCTAGTTCAAGCAAATGATTGAATATTTCCAAATATCGGCATCATGGCCCATTCAACACTGGGCACTTTTTAGAGGTAAACCTTGTCCAGATTTCATGGAAATAAATGGTATTGATCATGAGAATTTAGCAATAAAATTCTCGTGTGTCTAGTTCGACGTGCTGCGATTTGGTATGGATTGGTTGAGCTGCTGTACAGAACAAATGTTTGCGTTCCACTGGAGAATTTTAACAACAGAGGATGCATTACTGAAAGTTAAGTTTTATATTTTTAACATATTGTTTGTACTGGCTATTATTATGCATATCTGCTTTGTCCCAGTGTTCATGTGCAGAGTACTATAGCTATAAGTGATTGTCCTTGTATGAAGTATTAAAAATGTCAGTTATGACAGTATTGAAGGAAGAGATCTTCTAGTTTTAGAAATTGTATGAGTACTAGTTGACAGATACGTTTGAATAATGAAGGTTTCAGGTCTATCAGTATATGATATATTGCTAAATTGTTTGGTTTTGCTATGAATCAGTCAGGGTATCCTTTCACGAAGCTCTCTTGATTCCACTAAGAGAGTCCCGGTAATACAATATTTATTACCTTAAATTAATATACCATGCTTTTTTACTACCCATATTTACGTAACTCACATGTACATCATTCCACTACCATTTACTGTTATTGTTTGCTTTATACTTATGTACAATTTCTATGTTTGTGACATGTATTTGTATCTGCTGGAATAAATGTCTTTAAAAAAAAAAATATTGGAAAATGGTGTCGGTTCTAATGGTATAGTATGAATGCCGGTGCTCGCAGATTTCCTTAACATTCAGCGCTACGGATGTTGCAGGTTTCCTCCTGCCCAAAACTGACAAGATTCTAGAAATAAAAAATTATGTTAACAGTTCATAATGTAATACATTAATCTTTATCAAACTATTTGATAGCAATCATATTTTAGGACCAAGATTAATTTCTCAATATGTTCAGGGTATCCTTTCACAAAGCTCTCTTTTCTACTAAAGAGACTGGTAGCGCTCGCTTTGCCGATAGCTAGTACACTGCTAAGAGAGCCCTACCAATCTATTAGTAGATAAGAGAGCTTCATGAAAGGATATCCAGCTGAATTTAATTTCAACTGGACCAGTAGAAAGGAAAAGTTACTGGGCCTGTGGCCATAACTCCTACATGTCTAACACAGGTTGTCGTACTTCCAGGGAGGTTAGAGAGAAGGTTCTGCAGCTGATACTGAGGCTGGGTCCGGTGAAAGTGTTCCGTGAAGACGAGGTCCGCCCCCGAGTGGCCAGCGTGGAGGTGCAGACAGAGTTGTCTTCCTTTGACGTGCCAGATGCGGACTACACTGGACAGTCACAACCAGAAGGTATGTCCACATCACCAGGGCATCTGTCCATTGAAACCTTGCCATGCCATACACGCTGTAGAAGCATTTTGGAAGCAAAGGGCAGGGGTTTGTGCTCTTGTAAAGAGACTTTGGAACAAGCACTACACATGGGGGGAAAGGTGCTATAGAATTTTTATATTTATCTTAAATTTGTATATGGTTTAGATGAAGATGACTTGAACCAATGGTCCTGAGCTGCATTTGGGGCATGGCATCAATATCCACAGAAGTTTCCTTGTGATAGGATGTAATGAGTGCAGTCTACTAGTGAACTCTTCCTCCTAGGTTCATCAGGACTAGCTGGTGATCAATCAGTCAAGTATCAATCAAGAGGATGTATGCCACAACATATCCATTATTTTCTGTTCCAGATATCTCCTTGTTCAGCCACTTCAGCGCGGATATTGAAGACGTATCCCCACTGGCCTCCAACATCAAACACCGGGCAGAGTCGAGTCCTGTGTCTCATCCAGATCCTTCCAGTACGCTCCAGCAGCCGTCCAGGGCCCCAGCCCGTCTCCCAGGTCCTCCTTCTCAAGGTCCTCCTCTGTCCCACGGTCCCGCCAAGGACAACCCCGAGACTGTATCACCGTTCATGTCCTGGGCACACTGCGTGACCTCGGGGTCATCCAGACCGAGGCGGTCTCGCTGCACGGACACGGCTGGACTCCGAGCCCTGGCGCTCCAGACGCTGCACGGAGAGAAGTATGTCTTCTCCGACAAGTACGTCACGGATCTACCGCCCAGATTCCGGAAGCAGCTGCCAGGTCACAAGCAGGAATGTCCCGAACAGAGCTTCGCGAGCGACCCGCACTTCTACCGGAAAGGCGAGTGCGAGTCTGCTTCAGGACTCGACTATCACACTCCTAAAGATCTCATTTCTGACCATGGTGATGTGTCAGAAGTCGAGCGAAGACAGGAAGCATCATCTGACGAAGACTGTCCAACTAAGTCGTCCATCCCTCAACACGATTTCCATATCTCTGGTCCGTCGAACGATCATCGTACACCTAATCCTAGCAAATTGAGTCACAGATCTACAGTGCGTTATAGTAAAGACGATGACGACAGTTATATGTCTTGTTACACCAAGCTAGGACTGGGTAATTTTCCCTCTGTTAAAGACATAACGAGCAGCAGTCTTGAGATTGACACCAGCAGCGACACAGGGAGTGTTCCCAAACCGAGATCTGCCTCGCCGGTAGACTGGTGGAATGCTACCCCTAACACTCCTGAAAACGGCAGACCTCGGTCGTCACCTTCTACGCGATCAAAACGCAACAGCGTATCTCCCAAACCAAGGTCAAAGGTCAGTTCAAATATACTTCCTGCAGGCACAAAGAAACACAGTCCATCCCCAGTGTCAAAGTCGGCGAGTGATACCCAAGCTCAACATCAGATGATGCAGAACTTAGCTGTAGAAAATAAATCAAAGATTACTGGGGTGAGTTCATCCTTAGATGTTAATGCTGCAGAGTTTAGCCCATCTTCATACTCTATATCGGACAAACACAATAAATCCTCGAGGTACAACAGCCCATCCTCATCCATAGCTGATGACCACACGACCCCAAGGTACAACAGCCCATCCTTAGTCGATGGACACAAGACCTCGAGGTACAACAGCCCATCCTCATCCTTAGTCGATGGACACAAGACCTCAAGGCACAACAGCCCATTCTCATCCATAGCTGATGAACACACGACCCCAAGGTACAACAGCCCATCCTTAGGCGATGGACACAAGACCTCACCCTCATCGACAGCTGACGAACATTCGAGGTCAGTTCACAGTTCCAGAACAAGTTGGCGGTTGTCCCCCAGTCGCAAATCTGCATCCAATAAGACAGAGCCAACATCGTCCATAAAATCCATTGTTCAGGACATTTTCGGCGAGGGGGACAACTCTAGCAAGAGTTCTGAGTCGCAGATGGACAAGTTGGTGCACATGGATGGCGCCGAAACGGACGGCGCCAACACCAGCTTCAACATCTCCGAGGTCACCAGTGAAGTGGAAGGGGAGACAAGTGAATCCAAGGAAGCCGAGTCAGAAAAAGGTCAACAGGTTCGCTTACTCCCAGAGTATGCAAATCAATACAATTTCGACGACGACTCGGATGCGGACGATGACTTTGATGTATATGGAATCGGCGACCAGCCGTTTCAAGGCAACCAGTCGTCATGTGTGGACACTGGATTCTCGGAGAAGCACGAGGGAGAAGGGGATCTCGACATGATCCCTGCCGCAGAGGAAATGGACTTCATGAAGCCCCTGAATATCGGAACATCGGAACCGCGTCGCCAGAGACAGAAGTGGGTCCCGGGGCAGAGGCGGTGTACGATGTGTGGTGACCGTGATCACACAGCCTATAGCTGCAACAGTAAGAAAGGACAGGTCATTTTGTGATAGTCTTGGAAACATCGGAGGATTTCTGTGGCAACTAAATCTAAATGATTGTGAAGTTCATTTCAATTGTGAAGTGTTGAATTTTCAGGAACCGAGGATTTGATATCAACAAATACAAGACAAATTCATTTGATATTGACCAATATTAAAGACATGCAATGTCAACTTCCGATTAATATGAAGCATTTTAAATCAATATTTGAATAGGTATTCAATAAGTATTTTATTTATATATTCAAACAAAATGGAGCACATTCATATCAACATTCAGGCTGTGAAACAGGTCTGTTGGTGTTTGTATTTGAATCTTCAACCCACAGTGATGTCGACATCAAACTTTGTGATATTTCTTTGTAACCAATGTAGATAGTCAGGCTTGTTTGGTGTACAGGGAGTGACCACTTCATCACCAATATTAAAAGATTCCTGCTGTGACATACATAGCCTTAGCGTGTAAGGAAAACAAAGTCAGGACACACACACACACAAACTATACTACATATATTTGCTATATTGTATCTCAAGCTTGCTGCGATATTAACAGTATTAACTATAGTTTAGGATGAAATGCATCGACACCCCTATTTTGATAAATGCTTTTTAGAATGAAAAAGAAAATAACTTTTTTAAATCTTGAACTACCTAGATCAAAATATTATTTTTATTAAGATCTCTTTTATTTATAAAATCCTTTGAGTATATATTATTTTAGCTATAAAATATTTGAAGTATTACTGCATCTAGATTATCAACCAAATAATGGGTATCGTTGCATTTCAGGTTCCCACAATGCATGACATGGATACTATTCAGAGATTATGGACATATTTGTTACATGGAATTACAGGAAAACAACAATTGTTTTGCTAGGCATAACTACTTTAATTTTACTATTTCCTTATTCAGGTTGTCTCCACAGGGACTTGAAGAGTGGACCCAGTAGATCTACATCTTATATCAAAACCAGTCAACACAATCCTTTTTTACAAACGTAACCAATTCCATCATATTCGTTCATACACAGGAACGATAGTGGCAATGCACTATCAAATGCATATATCTTTCTAAAAGACAATCGTACTCGTATGGAACTAAGTTTTAAGATATGCAAACCAGTTTGGCTGTCACGGTTGATGGAAATATGCTAGCCAATCAGGCTTGCAAATTGTTTTAATTGGGCTCTGGCCAAGTATGGTCATATTTAGCACGTTGCCACTTTATGAATGAATATGATGAAATTTAGAATTAATATTTTTATTAAATTTGTAAAAGATTCTGGTCGGACGAGACATAGATCTGGGTCTACTTTAAAAGTCCCTGTGGTTCTCTACAACTATGCTCAAGAATGTATTATATGCAGTTGTTTCCCTTTTCTGGCTGTTATTCATTATAACCATATTCAATATCTAACTCTTATGTTCCATGTATTATGTTTGATCCTGATTGGATTTTATTTATTATATTTATTTTCCCCCACCAGATTCAGTGTCTAGTCAGTAAATTTGTTTACTAATCTCAGTGTGACATTTATATCAGCGCGTTCTATTAACAGAAAAATGGTATGGCGATATGACAATTTCAGTAACACAATGCACCGTTCCTATTTATTTTCTAGGTTCTTATACTTACAGGCAAATTATCTGGTTATGAACCAGTTATTGCCACATCATTTATCCCGATGTATGCATATGTCAGTGTATATATTGAAATATTATATTGTAAATTGCAAGTCAATGATCAACTACTTTTAGACCTTCCTCTTAGCAGAATTTTTAACAGAATGTTTGGCGATCTTCACCAATTTACCTGCCATGAGCTGTCAGTCTTCCAAGTTAGTGACAGTATCACTCAGCCAATCAGAATACAGCTATGCGACTGGATTTCCTATGCAGGAAACGTCGCAAACAAATAAATTAAGGAATTTTGGACTTTGCTTGATAAATCTGGTGTGATTCTTCCTCCAGTGCATCTGCAAGTTCTTGGGACAGTACCTGGAGTCTGTAGACGTTGTAATGGCCTTTGTTGCCAAATTTAATCCTTCAAAAAGGCCACTGGCCCATGTGTTGAGTATGCTTACGATCCTGGCCTGAAGATTACGAAACACTCTTGAGTACGATCTCATGCTCAACTCAGAATTTTGTTCATAAAACGTCATGTGATGTCATAGCCCAAGACTCGACGGCTACGACGTCACATGACGTTTTATGAACAAAATTCCGAGTTGAGTATGAAATCGTACTCAGAAAGTTTCATAATCTCGGGGCCAGGGATTGAACCTGATGTACTGGTTTGCGAGTCCCAATGCTTAAAACAGACTTAGCCAAAGAGACCGAGACCAGTAGCAGCATCTTGTATTGTACAGCTACAGTATAGTGGAGTGTGTGGAAAAAGTGTCATAAGAAATGGCCTTGATTAACATTTTCATCTGATTGCATGCTCGACAAGTTGCAACAGGTAACAACCACTTACAGTTTTAGAATGTTGAAATTCCAAGAAAAGTTTACTTTGTATAGTGTTTTTATTTACAGGTATTAAATGTTTTGGAATCCACCTACAAATCATTGATCATATTAATGCATCACCATTGTCTGTCTATTGGAATTATTCAAGAATTAAGAAAAATAAATTTGACTTGTACTAAAATGCTGTAGTTATATCTGGGTTATCTAGTTTTGGGAGCTTAATATTTGACTGAATGATAAAAGAAATGTTCATCAAGTATTCATACAGGTCCACTAATGAAAGCTGTCATCCAAAGTTCATACGTAAGTGTGCATAATCCAACATTATTCACCACAGATCAGCTCCATTAACCATCGGACGGTACTTTTCTCCTATAAATTAAATAATCGAAAGCCTGTGTGTTTCAAACTTTGTGTATTCTCAAGTGATCCATTTCTACCATGTCTACACTATGAAGTTATGCTCTATAGAAAGTGCATACCCCCAGCTCACCCTACTGAATATAAATACTTGCTAACAACAACTATTCTTCTATCCAAACATAACAAAAGTATTATAATGAATAGAAATATTGTTGTTCTCAATTATGAAGTACCAAAATGAGGAATATATCATGAATTTGAATTGATTTCGCCACATAACATAGTTTGATTTGAAGTGATATTTGCTATTTTCACACATTTCATATTGCTCTAAATTACACATGCATTTCAAGCATGTCATGCCAAAACAATAACAACTAATGCAAACAATGTGTATTACTGTCATAGCAATTGCAAATAAACACCAATTCCCTGAATTTCACTTTTTAAAATTAAATACCTTCTCAGAAATGTCACAGGTTTTGGGGCACTAACTATTTAGTTTCTACACTACTAAAATAATGAATGTCAAAAAGTTATTAAGATTGATATATATTTGTAAACTCCTAAATCATAAAATGCCCTTTCATACTGCGTAAAAATTATTAAATTACGTTCAAGGAATAGTATAAGCACCTTTTAATATATTGGTCATCAAATGTTTATTTACATGTGGATCTTATTGAAGTTAGATAAACTGACAAAAATAGATGTTTAATTACAATTATTTTCATCCAAACTAAAAATATTGTAAGCATGTTAAGATTTGGGTCCATATGGACCCCATACCAAGTTAGTGTAACAACACTAGCTCCATCGTACAACGGTTAACATAATCTGCGACGTGTGTATGATATTGCAGATTGCCAATAATGGAAACCCTCCACATAGGTCAGAACACAAATACTGTAAATCATAAAATGTTAACAAGTTGCTCTTAGACGTAACATTTCATTCTCTAATATCTTTCAAGTGTGGTATTTACTGTATATCAACGCACAATTTGTTATTGTTGATACTACCAGTATTTGTTACCAAGTGTTACACAATGGCAAATTGGACAAACTCATTAACATTATACAACGCCAATAGGTTAATAATCGGACGTCTGTTAATGTTTAATGACGCTAAAATTTTATGATTTACTGTACAGTATGCAGATCGTTCCAAATGTGATCTCTCTTCTAACTGGCAGGATAGGCCATGAGCTAGCACTAACAGCCAGTTCCAAGTAGGGCATGTGCACACAAAAACAACAACACAAACACGTGCCAGTCATAATACAAGTGAAATAATCTTGAAAGTGACTCCAATTCAATCAATCTTAACTGATCAACATTAATTTGCAAATCTTCATATTTCTTTTGCAGTAATATTTGCACCGATTCTGAAGGTATTAATAATGAACCTTCAATACAATTTCTATACAACCCTTTCTGCACTTCTGATATAACAGGTACACATTACTCAAACAAGCTATATGGAAACATTATTTTAATTTCCAATGAATCTTCAGCTCATAGAGCTACACAATACATGAAACAATATAACAACCATGATACAAAGTACAGTACAATACTAAAATATAACTGATGACAAATTCATCTGATATTGAGCGAGAATTATCAAGTTGGGAATTTTATGCTGGTTTACACAACACTCCAGATATACATGTATTGAATAAAATCCCAACTTGAATACTATTATGTTAAAATTGGTGTTGTGCCACCAGTAACTACAAATCCAACAGTTCAAATTTGAATGCTGTCTGTGGATCGGTATCTACGCTACAAGGTCTATTAGTGTCCTTACACACCAAAGTCGAGCAATTAATTAACGTACAAATTTTGCGGTGACAATAAAAAGATAAAAACGGATTCTATACAAATTTATCGTTGCAATTATTTTTGCTTTTGCTGTGCATGCATATATGTAAATGAAAATCGCAGAGTTTGTTGCCACAAAATTTGCCTTTAGTTTGTAAGGACCTTTATGGAATTGGCTAGCTCATATTACTGCACCATAGACGCTGCATGTTTTCCTCAAGCAGTAAGCAGGCACCCGTTTGTAGCGCTACGCGAGTCTTTAGCAATCCTATGCCAATGTAGTGCTATGATAGTTCTGTGGAATGGGCCCAGTTCTGTATGGTATTGATGAAATAACGAGTGCTAAAGTCTAACACAGTATAGCCTTGTTATGTACAAATACAAAAAAAAATGGCTAAATTTACAGAAGAGCGGGAGCAGTGGACATTTTAGTGCAACGACCCAAGATAATAGATACATGCTAACTAAATATAAGTTTCTTGCATAAAAGATTTGATCTGAATTAAGAGGCAGACGAGAAAAATATTTTTCTCTCCAAATCAAAATCTATTTCCAAATAACACAGATAATAATAACAAAGATAATTTGATTCCCACATTGCATACATTACTTTTCCATTTTTCACAAACTACACTTTCTTGATCTTAAAATCACAATTAATGTCTTCGCACACCAGAGGCGAGCAATTTATTGCTGTGCCTATCAGCGGCAACAGCAAAAGGTTTCTATTGAAATTTGTCATTGCGAATTTTGCTTTTAGTGTGCAAGCAAATAGATGAATGATAAGGGTCCATCTCAGAACGTAAATCGCCCAGTTCGTCGCTGTGAAATTTGCCTCTGGTGTGCAAGGCCCATTAATTACTGCTATAAGGCATCTTTGGCTTGCCTTTACAATGTATAGCAGCTATTAAATCCAATGTGACATGTTTGCTCACCTCCAGCAGAAAGATTGTTTTTTAATAAAACAAACATAATTTTCATGTCAGTAAATTCATCTGCGTCACCATTCAAAACGAATGGAAAGCCCCATCAGCTTTATCTTTGGCCTTTATTTTTATCCAACAGGTTAATGATCTTGATATCCTTAAGTGAATGGTGCCTCTTCTGATGCACAACTACAGACGATCTGAAAGGCATGCAAAGTAAAGGCATACAATCATTGCTGACACAACTAATTTTCAAATAAACATGTGTATTACAATATGATATATTACTTTGATTTTTTTTAAAATGAAAATACATAGGGTCCTATATTCTCATAACGTTCTAACGATCGTATGACAATTTTAAGGATATCTATTGCATGTGCTATGCACATTCTTTGGCAAAAAAAGAATGTTTTAAGAACATTCCTTATTTTTCAGAAATTATCCATATATTTATATGGTGTAACAAAACAAAAACATATACATCTAAATCATAATTGAGATGTGTCTGCTTAACAATACAGCCAGAATACTAATAACTCAAATGGATATACAGTGTCCCCTCGATATAAGGCTGTATTTGGGGTCCATGACATATCCCCAGCCTTATATAATAGTGCATGTAAATAACAAAAAATAAAAATGGGGTCCACATCTGACCCAGCCTTATA
>JAULBP010062793.1:0-12876 GCA_032355345.1 Lepetodrilus pustulosus
TTGTTCTTTCAGAATATGTAATAACCCCGATAGTGACCATTTTTCCCTATGCAAGTATGATCTTGCCCCTTTAATAGCATAATTTAGTCCAATCATCAATTGTCCGGCCAATACACAGTCATTTCACAAGTCTAATCACCAGTATGAATCTTAGCACATTAATATTAACAGGTAACGTGAAGGATATTAACAATTGTTGACAATTATATTGATAAATTATATTTATTTTCTGTCAACCGACTATTCATAATATCTAATTAATTTTAGATTTATATTGGACCCGACCGATTGGTGGCAAACATTATTATTATTATTATTATGTTATTATTGTTGTTGATTAGTATTGTTATTAGACTGTTGTTGATTAGTATTGTTATTAGACTATACACGACTTAATCATTGACGTTTTTATTAACTTGCCAGTGAGTAGGGCCTACCATGAAATTGCTATTCAGTGTCTAATTCAACTCGACCAACACTATCATTAATTTATTGTTGTCACGATGTGTCGATCTAGTGTACATACAGTACACACCTATTTTCAACACAAGTATTAGAATGATATCACTGGCTGATCACCATATTATTGATGTTTTCATGCCGCGATGGACAACTGCACACGGACAAATGTCATAATGTAGTACATACATGAATGGATATCTGTAAATATTTATACAACATTAATTTATTCTGGAAATTCTAAAAAAAGCATACAACTGCAACGTATACAAATCATATTGGTACTTCCACAAACTGTGTTACCGCTGTATGGTAAATCATATATTATAATCTATGGGTAGATACAATTCCATTGCTTGAATCGCTAGTATAAATTTCCGGTAAGAATATTCTCGAAACTTGTAAGTCCTAGGAAGTTCATAAGTACTAAGAATTTGCCAAACTGGTTTTCTGCTTATGTCAGTTTGTGAAGAGATATCTTTTTCACTAAGAAGTTCTTAGCTAAGAAGTTTCGAGAATAGAATACAGTCGTTACAATCTGTTTTGCTTTGTGTAGTAATTTAATAAGGGGGACCTATCTAAGTGATACGACTCGGTGAACAGGGGATACATATAAAGTTGCCTTATTTACTTTTCATTTAGTGACTCAATGAAAATGATTGTATTTATTGTTGCGAGACAAAAATGACATAAAATATATAAATACTGAAAATCTGTGTAGACTAAATCAAATGGTACGTTCAGCTAACAATAAGTCTGACTGACATATGTCAAAAAAACGTGATTCAAGTTATGGAATTCATATGAATATTTGTTTCCTACAAATGAATACAATCTAGGTCTATATTATATTGGTTTTTAAATAAAAGATATAGGTGGCGTTCTACGCAGGTATATATTGCGCATGTGCTCAATTCAGAAGCAGTAGCATATATTCCGCTTGACAGAAGTCGAGATGCCTGTTGGTCAAATCTTGTCTTTCATAATTGCTATTGGGTTTTTGATGTCATGGATATCTACTTGGGTGTTGCATCTAACGGCTCTGACTTACAGGTGAGTGTTTTTTTAAGCAGTCACAACTAGCAAGCATCATTTAAATAACAGTATGACGTTGCGATCATCTGTAAAGTTTAGAACGTCAAATCATCATTTTCCGATCGAATAGCTAATACTCATAGATAACAGAATATGTCCATTGTGCAATTCTACTCAAATGGGATTTAATTATCCTAAGCACACAACGAGTATTTTATATTCCTAATTGTGGTGTATTCGTCGTCGTTGGGGTCGTCATGGCCCCGAGTAAGGCAATAACACGGGAGCTGCTTGCACATTTACTAAATCTAAAATAACTCCGTTACAAACTGGGCACCGGCACGAGGCCTGGTGTGACGTCATCACATCTATCGATGACGTCTCATAACATTTACCGTATTTACTCATAGTTGGTATACTATACTACACTCCTCCCCGTTACTTTAAAAGTTATAATTAAAAGTGTACTACCATTACTGATTAGTGTCAATTTGAAAAGTACACTGGAATATGAAAGTTTACAAATCAAGTCTCATAGGAGGTCGTCTGTCTCTCAGAGGATAACGTCGTTCAACTGCACTGGTTTTATCTGAACTTTCTAACATCGGGGTAATTTTAGTAGGAGTTTGGATATCATTTGCCTGTGGGGTTTCCACAGCACTACTGCTAGTACTCTCAACTACTAAAGTTGGAGTGACAATTTGTTCCAATGTCCTCGCGTCAACAGTCTGTTCTGTTACCGGTTCAACAGTTGTTGAATCAACCGCATCGGGAGCTCTAATCATGTGGTCAATATGTACATGGTTAGGATATCCGTCTATGTCAACAATGTAGCTAACTGGACCCAGTCTCTGCATAACAGTTCCCTGGACCCACTTGTTTGGTCCTCGGAATCTACGAATGGCTACACTCTGTCCTGGTATCAGGTCTCGTAGTTTTCCATGTGTTTCACTCACTATATGTCCATCATTCTGCTTAGTCATTCTGTCACTAAGACTTGGCTTGATTAGATCAAATCGTGATCTCAACTGTCTCTTCATGAGTAGTTCACTTGGAGGTCTGCCCGTCACCGTGTGTGGTGTAGTTCGATAGCTGAACAGGAATGTAGATAGTTGCCTTTGTGGATCCGTTACTTTTGAAGTTTTCAGGTAATTCTTCAGAACTTGAACGAATCGTTCCGCCTGACCATTGGTAGACGGATGATATGGTGGGCTGCGCTTGTGAGTCACACCATTCATCTTCATGAAGTTCTTGAACTCTTCTGAGATGAACTGCGGCCCGTTATCCGACACTAGTTCCGATGGTATTCCATGTGTAGCGAATACGTGCCGTAGAACTTCGATAGTCTTCGTTGTTGTTGTTGAGTTCATCAAGTACACTTCCGGCCACTTGGAATATGCATCAATCAGAATGAAGTACATGCGTCCTTTGAATTCGGCAAAGTCAACATGAACACGTTTCCATGGTTTTGATGGGAATGTCCACTCGTGTACAGGCACAGTACACGGCATATTTCGTGTAGATATGCAATCTGTGCACGACCTAACGATACTTTCAATGTCCGCATCTAGGGCTGGCCACCAAAAGTAGCTTCGTGATAGCCCCTTCATTCTCACCATACCCAGGTGATCTGCATGAAGTTCACTCAGGATTCTCTCTCGTAGCGTAGGGGGAATGATCACACGTAGACCCCACAGCAGAACACCGTCTTCCACCGATAGCTCGTTCCTTCTCGTGAAGTATGGCTTCAACTCCGGTGAATTTACATGTGAAGGCCATCCATTGTATGTGAAGTCCAACACTCGTGAGAGAGTGCCATCTTTCCGTGTAGCGTCTTGTATGTCACGAGCTGTGACTGGTAAGTCATCCACGTATGTGAAATGGAAGATATTGCATTCTTCCGGCCCATCGTCGTTCTCTAGAGGAAGTCGCGAGAGTAGGTCAGCATTACCGTGCTCTTCAGTCTTCCTGAACTCGATGTCGTAAGTATAGGCTGCTAAGATAAGCGCCCACCGTTGCATTCTAGCGGCTGCTAGCGTCGGAACTTGCTTCTTGGGACCTAGTATTGACAGCAGAGGTTTGTGGTCTGTGACCAGGGTAAACTTCTGTCCATACAGGTATTCATGGAATCGCTTGACTCCAAAGATCAGTCCTAAGGCTTCTTTTTCAATTTGTGCATAGTTTTTCTCACTTGCACTTAGTGTTCTGGATGCATATGCGATGGGTCGTTCTGATCCGTCGGGCATGACGTGCGATATCACTGCACCCAGTCCATAGCTTGAGGCGTCGCAAGCTAGTTTTATAGGCAAGTTCAAGTCAAAGTGAGTCAGCACTTCAACTGATGCAAGTTTGTCTTTTGCTTCATTAAAGGCACACTGACACTTGTTCGTCCACTTCCATTCTTCTGATTTTTTCAACAGTTCGTTCAAAGGATGTACCAACGTTGATAAACGTGGTATGAACCTGGAATAGTACTGCACCATTCCGAGGAACGATCTCAGCTGTGTCTTGTTTGTTGGCTCTGGTGCATCAAGAATAGCTTTGACTTTATCAGGGATTGTATGAAGACCGTCTTTGTCAATCATATGTCCCAGGTATTTCACTTGTGGCTGCATGAACTGGCATTTTTCACGTCTCACCTTGATACCATGTTCTTCAAGGCGTGTGAGAACTGCGTCAAGTAACTTGATGTGCTCTTCAGGGGTTTTCCCTCCGATTTCGATATCATCTTGAAATGTGACAGTCTTGTCAATCCCTTGCAGGATTCGTTCCATTACTTGTTGGAAAATTGCAGGGCAACTCGCAATTCCAAATGGCAAACGATTGTAGCAATACAGACCTCTGTGTGTATTCACCACAAGTAACTTCTTGGTCTCTTCACTCACTCTTAGCTGGTGGAAGGCCTTTGTCAAGTCTACTTTAGAGAAAACTTCACTTCCGGCAAACGTTGCGAACAGGTCAGCTGGCTTCGGTAGAGGATGTTTGTCAATCTCAATACACTGATTCAGAGTAACTTTATAGTCTCCACAGATCCTTATGTCTCCTGACGCTTTAGGAACAATCACGATTGGAGTAGCCCAGTCACTCGTTTTGATCTTCGAAATCACACCATCCGCTTCCAGCTTATCTAGTTCAGCTTCCACCTTCTTCCGGAGAGCATACGGTACTGGTCTAGCTTTCATGAATTTTGGTTGTGAATCTTGTTTTAGTTTGATTTCAGCCACTGTACCTTTAATTTCACCCAGCTTGTTCTCAAACAGTGTTTGATGTTTCTCGAGTACCGTATTTATGTCACACTTCTCGTTTGACTTGCTGTCTTCACTCAAAGAATTTACACATTGATCAAAGATGTCAGATAAGTTCAATTTCAGTTCCTTGATCCATCGTCTTCCTAAGATCGGAATGTTGTCGTCCACATCTGCCACAATTAGTGTTAATTTGTGATTAACACCTTCGAATCTCACATCCACCACTGTCTGTCCTGACAGGGGCATGGCAACACCTGAATATCCTTTTAGAACAGTTTTTGCATCTTTAAGTTTCACATGTGGGAACTTCTTTTTAAACACTGCCTGTGGAATAATTGTGGCTGGTGATCCAGTGTCCACTTCAAAACACAATGGCTCATTGTTTATGTTCAACGTAACCTTCATGTTTCCTATGCTTCCATTTTCCCGTGTATGAAACAATCCGATAGTTTCAACTTCTTCAGAAATATATTCCACATCATCTTCACATGTCTCTTCCACATGCCTGGTCTTTTGTAACTGTTTAGTCTTGCACTCAGACTTCAAGTGCCCCGTTTTCCCACACGAGTTACAAGTAAAGTTTTTGTAGCGGCAATTTACAGGGGTGTGATTTTTATAACCACAACGGTAACACTTCAATGCTGGCGTATCACGTGCTTGCCTTCGCGACCTTTCATTGGTTCTGCGCGAACCCGTGACCTTGTTTACCGTCTCGTCGCTAGCCCGTACACTTGGCGTGGCTAGTGTTCCGCTCGCCTTCAGTTCACGTGCGTTTTTGTCGGCCAATTCCATTCCAATGGCAATATCCTTTGCTTTATTTAAATTCAACTCGAATTCCGATAGTAACTTCCGTTGAATTGCTTCACTTCGTAGTCCACAAACCAGTCTATCACGCAATGCTTGACTCAGGAATGTTCCAAATTCACAGGTATTTGCCAATTTCTGTAATTCCGCTATGTACTGCGATATTGTCTCGCCTTCTCTCTGATTTCGACGATAGAAGCGAAAACGTTCAGAAATTGTCAAAGGTTTTGGTGATAAATGTGTTGTCAAGACACTCTTAAGTTCATCATAGGTTTTCGTATCTGGTTTTGCTGGAGCCACGAGGGATTTGAGTAAGATATACGTTTTCGGTCCGATCACCGCGAGAAATCCTGATATTTTTATATCACTGTCATCCTCAATTTCGTTTGCTTTGCAAATCTGATCAAAACGTTCAATATAAGTCTCAATGTCACAAACACTATTGTCAAATTGTTCGATACGACCAAACGCCGCCATGATTCGATATATTTGAATTTTGACTCAGAAATGCATCACAAGTACTTACTCAGTTTATTCACAAAATGAATCCATGAATCCGAGAATTCCGTTTTGAATTTATCCGTACGTGAATCGTGTGCACAGTATAATTAACACTCCGTTTTAATTATCCGTGAATCGTGTTGAAATTGTCATTTCAGAATGTTAATTTCAAAATGGCTACCGCCATGTGTCGTCGTGTTTGTTGATCGTGGAAGATCAAAAAGTCCAAGAGATCTTGAGACTTCGTCGTCGTGAACGGATTTTCCTATCAATGATACGCATCCGAATCCTCGTCGCCAAACTGTGGTGTATTCGTCGTCGTTGGGGTCGTCATGGCCCCGAGTAAGGCAATAACACGGAGAGCTGCTTGCACATTTACTAATCTAAATAACTGCGTTACAAACTGGGCACCGGCACGAGGCCTGGTGTGACGTCATCACATCTATCGATGACGTATCATAATATTTACTGTATTTACTCATAGTTGGTATACTATACTACACCTTTCGTGTAACTGTGGACTTGAAACATGATATAAATACACATGTAAGACAGAAATATGGAATATCAGTTGACACTAACCTCGACATCTGAATATTCGTCTATTGTGGAGATATTCTCAAAACATTTGGCCAAGTTCTCCAGGGCACGAGCATGGAATGTCATCTCAATTGTCAGAAACTCTTTTAAAACATTCTGTAAACATAGTCAGGAACAATATCAGAAAAGGTGTGGTATTAGTCTTTTCATTGTGGGACAAATTTACCTCTTGACTGCATGAAAAGATGCATACATTATGTAAACCCACACACCCACACCCCCACACCAACACACCCACACCCACACTAATGATAATGTGTACTTATGTCGCACTAGACTCCATGTGCATACTCAAAACGCTATTATTACCACGGCCATTGGATCAATGTTCACTCATTATACCTTTTCAACACCCTGGGGAGTATACAACCCAAGCTGCCATTTCAGGCACTAGATGGTTAATATTCACAATTCCTTTTCATCCTACCAGGTACCCATTCACAGCTGGGTGGATAGGAGCAGGTGGATCTAAGTACTTTGCTCAAGAGTACTACACAATGGCATGAGTTGGATTTAAAACCAGGACCTTTGGGCTATGAGGCAGACTCACTACCTCTGGCCCGCAGCACTGCTTACGGTTTTTTGAGCCAGTGGATGTATAACTATTCCTAATGAATTAGTTTGGGAAGAAGAAAATAGAAATGACATATTTTTATTGACACTTTTTGTTACTTTTTCATACTTTTCACCAAAAAACCTCAACATCTTTAGCATCGAGATCTGGTGGATGATTTTTAGTAGGTGTTCAAATAGGTATTAATAAACGTACAAAATTCCAAACCATTTCTGTTAAAATGTTATTTGGGGTTTAGTGCTTTTTTCGGCTATTTCAATAAGATGCAGAATTTTTGTTGTTGATGATATTAAAAGAAAGTAAATAATTGTGCTTTCTCTTCATTGTATGATAAGTAATAATAACATCAATTTTAATAGACAAAATAAAATAAAAATTTGGAAATTAAAGACGCAACATCATACAAATAAAAGAAATGTAAAAACATATTTCCAAACTGTAAGACACGCTATTGTCAATGCAAAGAAGGCCTTTCCCAACTGTGCTAAATATAGACGTTGGAAAAGGCAACCTTTGTACTTGGAGTCTCGCTGTAGGTCGAGTTGAGTCTGTGTTACGGAACTGTTTAGGCGTTAGTGCCCTAACACGAATAAAACCAACATTTAGAGTGGAAAGATATTTCATGCACATGTCAATCAATTGATGAACAACAACTCAGTAAGCACCAAGAAAAAAAACAAGAACTACTGTGTAGTACCCACCCTTGCACCACAGGGGTACTTATTCCACTCAATCTTCATGCCGTACACCCTGGCACACATCTAGAGAGAAAATCATGCGCAAACAGCCTATATAGGAGCTATAAATAGAACAATGTTAACATGTTTTATTGGATAGATTCTTAACGGCAATTTCATTGGGAAAATTATTTAATTGGTTGGCTGTTTGTGCAGGTTTTCCACTAGATGTGTGCCAGGGTGTACAGCATGAATAGTGAGCAGAATAAGTACCCCTGTGATGCTAGGATACACATACTATACACAGGAATCTGTGACGTCACGAGTAACACCCCAATTCTGTGGTTGCCACACATTTGGCAAGAAAGTGTCTTTGGATAGGAAATAGATATAGTCTTCAATGACTTAAAATAATCTTTAACGAATCTTACATGTCGAGTGAGTGAGTGATTATGGAGTTTAACATCGCTGCGGGAATCTTTGACCCATTTGCGATGATTCTTCTTTCAGAACATGCAATAACCCCAATAGAGGCCATTATTCCCTATGCAAGTATGATCTTGCCTCTTAATGGGTTAAATTTAAAGGAACAGTGGTTCCTTAATTTTGTACTTAGTATTATTTGTAACAGTTTCATTGTACCTTCAAATCAAGTATTTTTTTACTCTCGAATTGTTCCATTTGATTCTCAAGGACTCTTCTGTTTAGCGAGGCATCTTGGCTGGCCCTCTGCACTTCTGTTTCAGCCTATAACATGTATTACAGCAAACACATCTGTACATGGTAAAGCTCAAATACCAGGTGGGGCCTATTCTTGAAATGTTCTTACAATCTTCGTAGCCACTTTGGCGACTTATAGCACAGTGAATATTTGCTCTAAAAGATTTATTTTGGTATCGTCAAAGCTGGAACTATGGTTAACTCGATCAGAGTTGTACATACTAATTTGCTATTTATGGATTTATGGCCAATCTAAGACACCCATGTGAATGACCATTTCAGTGAATGACGTCATAGATAGCTATATAAAAGTCATCATGTTAGATATCTTTTCGCTGTCCTACAGCAAGCTGAATATTTGCTCAAAAAATTAGTTTTTGCTATCAGCATGTTAAGGAAAGCTAGACCAATAGATAACTGGAACAAACATTTACTGTTAAAAAAGTATTATGGAGTTATGGCTAATGTACGAACAGGTGCACGTACGTATTTACGTGACGTCAAAGTACATGAGATCACTCAAGGACACTGATTGCAACTCTTTCCAGGACCACGAAAACAGTTACAACACATCTTGATATGCTCACAGAAATTATCGATATACGGGTGTTAGTAGATAGTCCATGACTTTGTAATCCGTGACAATAATTAGAAACCTGATCCAGTATGTCAAAGTTTTAGCTTTCCTCAATATGCCGATATCAAAACAAAGAGTTTGGAGCAAATGTTCAGTGAGCTGTAAGTCGGCAAAGTGAAATGATCATTAGTCATGATTTGTGCTTGGCAGTCAACTATTCGATCACTTCCTGTTTATTCTTGCATCGCATGCCACCCTCGAAAAAAATGCAAGTGTTCCCCATTGTAAGAACGTTTCAAGAATAGGACCTATATTGTAAATCCAAAAATTTTAACGAGCATAAAATCTTAACGAATTGCTCTTACACATTAACATTCACTAATATTTTTTTAAGAGTGCCTTGGTATATACTGTATATGTACTTACAATTAGTTGTTGTCGATACTATTTGTTACCAACAGTATTACACAATGGCAATTTAAGATAAGCTTAGTTTCAGAAATTGTTAAAATTAACTTCCAAATATGAACAAGTAGTCTAGTAGAAAAGTCCTGTGCACCTACGGTATGTGATATACTTTATTAACTTACATTTTTGTAATCCTCAAGGTGTCTAGTAAACAAATTTTTATGTTCCCAGCTTGAAATATTGTCCCATGGTGTTGTTTGATGAAATTTAGAAATGGGTTCCTTTTAATAACTGATTGCAAAAATTGTGCGTTATTAGTCCAAAGTGTAAAGTTTGTAAAATATAGTTTATGTTGATAGGTTGTGGCAAGTCGGATGTAGATATACTGGATCTGCTCTACAAGTGCCTGCGGACAAGGTAACTGAAGAATGCTCACATACGACAGAAGAATGCAGCATATAGAACAGAAATATACTTACAGAACTGAAACATACTCACGTGTGACTGAACTGTTGTCAAGGAATTCATGGCAAGTTTCCAGTTAAAACTAAACTAGCTTTTTACCAAATGGCAAGTAGACTACAGGTGGTTTAAACATGAAATGGGATTGGTCAACATGCAACTTGCCTATGTAAAGACCTCTCCCATAACTAAATTCATGATACACATTAGAATATACATCACACGTTCATCATAAACATGGACAAGATGCAAATAATATATTAATGAATGAATGAATGAATTATTTCTTTATGTCGCAGCGGGAATATCTCACCCATAGGCAATGACAACAAATTGACCTAATACAACAAGTAAATACTAATTATACATAATATTGTATTTACGGTACTTCAAAAAAGATTATATCGTGTAGATAGGGTAAAATAGTCATGTACAGAATTAATTATTTCAAGATTTACAGTATCCGACATGTCTGGATTTCCAAATAATAGAGTATTCATATTGAAACGATATGTATAAAAGAAACTGTGTGATCTAATTTGATTAAAGCATGAACATTGAAATAGATAATGTAAACTGTCTTCATAGGGATAACCACACGTACAAGCAAAAGTATCACTAACAAATCGATCAATTTTTTTACCATTTAGATCGCTACAGCTTTACAGTGAATAATTTGATTTTTCCTGCTTCCAAACAATTTGAAAATTTGGTGAAGATAAAATTGTTTGAATTGAGACATGGATTTGGTTCTCTTGAGGTTTTCATCCAACATATTCCAATTTGCTACTATGGATGGCAGAAAATAGCTTTTATATAATTCTGTCATAATTAAGGCATACAATCACGGTTGATAGACCTAGATAATGACAAATTTCAGTCTGAGACTATTTACGTTTGATTTGTACAAATCCTCTTCGCCGATCACTGGTTTGTGTTTAGTAGGTTTTCGATACGCCCGTTTACATCCTATGTTTCAATAGGCCATCCAACGTTTGATTTGCGTTTTTGAATTGTTTGTTACATACAACATCAATATTTCTTCTGATATCTGCCTGCTGGTGTCTATTAAGCAACGAGTTATACTGCTGTTGGTACGATCCTTAAACGACGGTTTAACTTAACTATGTCTGTGCATATGGCCCTTGGTGTGCCAATCTGAAATTATAGCATTTTAAATATTTTAATATAAGCCTGTTCATCATATTGTATCTTGAAATACACAGCATGATCTAGTTGTTGAGAAACAAAGTAATAGTGCTGTATATTGAAAACATGTTGAATGTGGCTATCTATCTTGCAGCAAGTGCTTCTGGGTTGAACATGAAAGGGTTTTGTGGATATCACATTTTTGAGGCTGTAATGCTAACCTTGTATACAAAAATAACCTCCGTTGTATATTTCCACCAGTATATGGTACATCAGAATAAGACCGCACTCGATTCACGATTCTAGAACTGAATTCACAGAATCACAATCAAATGTTCAAATAGTGAGAAAATGCTCAATTGATCAAAATTAATCTGAAGCACTAAAACATCCATTTATATATAATAGCATATCCAAAGTTCAATTTGGCATCAATAATTCAGCATATTGAATCAGCAGGAATATCGGACCTGAAAGCCTGATTTGCATTGTAGGAACTTATATATGAAGATGTCCTTGCACTAATTATATTAGAAAAGTAACACGTATCATTCCACTAACATAATTCTTCCGGCATACAACGATATTCATTCATCCGTCATTGATTTATGAAACATTTGTTGCATTTCTCGTAGTGATAATGTGTTGAGGTAGCCATCATTGTGATGTCACGATTCTTCTCACACCACTTATTCTGAGAGGACTGGCGGGACAGTGACAGATTGAGTTCCAGAGCGTCCGATTGCAATTCCACAGTTCTAGAACTGAGGGAATAGTGAACTGAGCGCGGCCTACGAAAATATTTCATACCTGATAACACAGCATCATGAAGAGTTTCTATTAAAAAGGATACTATCATTGACTGGTCTTGGGGGCTTTTCTGTATAACTTTGTCCAGCTTTTGTCTTGTCTGCCTCTCCTTCTTCAGCACCGATACCTCATGCTTTATGGTTGCCTGGAAATAAACTATACTACTTACACTGCTTATATAAAAAGTAAATACTATTCAAGAGTTTTCTAACAAGTTACCATATGCATTGTAAAATATCAGTGTACCGTAGTCATGGACCCCAAATTCAGCGTTATATCTAAGGGACACTGTATACGAAACAAATTATAAAAATGTCATTGCAAACATCTCATTTACTAGAAATTATACACAATTACTATAGTAGTATTCCTTTAAATATGTCGTCGCCTATGCGTGAGATATTCCTGCTGCGACGTAAAGCAATAATTCCATCAAAAAATCCTTTAAATATAGGCCTTGTTTTTCTCAATTTATAAATCACACACAAGACTATTAGTCCAGCAGATATGTGCAGAAAAATGGGTGAATTCTGGGATTAATGAAAGCATGAATTTTGGTACATGTATTATGTATGGAAAAATGAAGAATGTTAGCTATAGGGCCATCGTAGATAACGTCTAGTAAAGCCATAGTGGTAATTCATAGATCAGAGAACAGATACCGGTAAATACATAATGTAGATGTGCACCTGAATTCTTCGTTCTTTTCATCTTTATGGGGACAAGGAACACATTTTTCATAGTCTTTTTCTATTTTTAACTGCATGTAACTCACCTACTCATTGATGTTTTTCTATTAATGAATAGATGATTTAGATATATAATGGTAACACTTTACAACACAGCATTGGC
>JAULBP010062902.1:0-12876 GCA_032355345.1 Lepetodrilus pustulosus
GATGTGAGAGTATAACAGATACTACAGCTGCTGCACCACTCTGAAGGTTTTCTACACTGCTCAGGCGTCCGGCCTCTGGAAATACGGAATCTTTCAGACCGACGGAATCTTGCTGACCGATATACTGTATCACCCGTGAACACTCGAAATAACAAATTTATTACCATCCAGATCTCTAGTAATGCCATACGTCCGACTTTGTTATTTCTGTTATTGTCTAGTCTAAGTGAAGCCATATTGATCGTGATTCATGCGACGCATGTCGTGATAAGTAACAATGGTCATTCATAGCGAGTAGCAATGGTCATTGATGACGTGATGCAGACAGTGATCATGATGTAATTGTCTAGGACTGTTGGCAACGTTAGAGAAAACCGCATATGTATCGTTTATAACTTGAATAAGGTAAGTTTTGGTATACCTTTAACTCACACTTCATTAATCAATATGTTCATACAGTTAATGTAGTATTATATGCACTATACATTGGTGATATCGAGTTGCAAAGTCGTAAGCTGTAGCGCAATCTTCGGAGCAAAATGCCTGATCCCTTAATACAAGACTTATTAGGGGGTTTAGAATCCGTATTACCCGCCAAAACAAAGGAAGTTACCTTGATACAGCACGGTACACTTGGGCTCTCGTCCAATCAGATTCCTACAATTTTATCCGAATGCTAATAAGATTTGAACCTTCAGGTTTGTATTCTAACACATTATCACTGGACTACCCTGTCTCATCAAGCAGCAATGAATAAATATAAACAAAATAAATAAATAAAGGACTAATGTTTTGGGTAAGCATTCTACCGCATTAAAGAAATCATGTTGAGAAATCTGATATCATTATTCTTCCAATGTGTGTACGTGGCAGGGTCTTCAGGTCTTCAAGAGTATGTGGCGCCTGTAGACATTTGGAGATTACTTGTTGCTTACAATAACGTAGAGCTAAATGTATATGTCCAAGCAGTCCACTGGCCCTTAATTAAATTTATTGAGTATAGTTGCCAGGTTTTGTTGACAGCAATCATGTACAAAGTGTAGGCATTACGTTGTTCTATTGTAAATACAGATTAATAATTTAAGAGTAATATTAGGTTGCCATTTAGCTGTTATGACATTCATAAAAACAAGCTTAATAAAATCAAGTCTTCTGTGATTATGAACAGAGACTTGCAATTAATTCTGTACTGAGAAAATTTAATTAAAATATAATCTCTCCCTCGTGTAATATAATTAGAACTAGTCTGTAAACAAATTAACTCAAGTTACTATGGTACAAGAATACATTTGGCCATGATGTTGTTCTGCAATATTTAGTAATGTTCACAATAGACTTGCAAAACGAGTGAATTCCACAAAGCTGTTCACACCAGAACAATAGCACACAGAAAGCAACAAAACAAAAGAGAAAAACCAGCAGTGGAAATTGGTCAATCAGAACCTTCTCACTTTTAGAAAGGAAGTGATTTTTTAAAAGTCTAATTCAATTTCAATTCACTTTGTCAAGATGCGAGTAAATTGGTATTCATTCTATAGAAGGAGCAAGCTAAAAATTGAGATGAAAACAAAATGTCTGATTGCTCTTCATAGGTTCTTCACTTTTTTTTTCATGAAAGTATACAATCACACTTTCATCCTGATTGACACATTAATTTAGAAACCTTTATAAAAAGTCATTATTCTCAAATACCTATGTACTTTTTTGTTACTATCACTTGGTTTTATAAAGGAAACAAAAATTTCTAATCAGTTTTACAACAATTTTGTAATTTCCATATGCATGCTTCCATATTGTGATTTGGAAGACAGAAAAAATGCTTACTTTTGAATATATATTGATGGTCACCACGGCGACATACATCTACAGACAATGAACTCTAAATATTGAAACAATTACAACTTGTTTAAAAGGAAGAAATACAAATCTACTGTAAATCAGTAAATCTGGCTGAAATTCTGCAACAATTACTCCATTAACAAAATGTTCTCTAAATAATTATTATTTAATTTTGGAGTGGGATGAGTGGGAGGAGGTGGGGGAGGTGTCGTGGAGTTTATTTTACAAAACATATTTAATTATGTATTGAATTAAAATTGAACTTTATAAAAGTATGTTTTCTAAGAAACAATTTATCACAGACAATACATCTCTTCTTGATACTCTTGTAAACATTTTTACCGACCACTTGTCAAGCAACTAAATGCATGTGTACCTGAAGTGGTTTACTATAATAAAGTGGTGTACTATTGTGAATGAATGAACACCACACTATCCTTGTTATCAAGATACTACCTGTGCTCTCTGTGAGACATGTTCAACTTCAGATAGTTACTAAGTTAACAGCTCATGGATACAAGAAGTTTTCAATAAATATTGCTAAAAATAATATCTTGTTTTGTGAATGAATAAAATACCATTAAGGAAGGTTTCACAGATTTTTCTACACCAATGTAATATTAAAGGCATACAATCACAGTTTGTTGACCTAGACAATGGTCAAGTGAATTTCTGTCTGAGACTATTTATTTTTGATTTGTACACCCCAAAGTTGTTATTTACTAATGTACTTAATCCCCAACACTTGAGAGTTATCACAAATTTCATATTTTATATGAATTAAGGCCATGGTCTATGAATTATCTTGTCGTTGATGCATCAGCTAATCTATGAAGGAATTCTAAGAAAAAGTACTTAAGTACTTGTACTTGTAAATAACTTGATAGCAACTTTCCTAGGCCTGGAAATTTAAAATACCAGCGAAAACTACACCAAAACCAAAAGCTTTAACCAGACTATATGGCATTTGCGTGGGCGAGAATGATGACCATGGTAGTTATGCACAGGGCACGAACATCTACAGACAATGGAACCTGACTAAACAAAGCTGTCCCAAGTCACAATCATCATCCCAACGCAGAGAACCATCATAGACATCCTTTAGAATACACAGACATCCTGTGACAACAAGATGCATTCTGGGAGACGTTGCAATATCAAAGGGCGTCTCTGGACAGATTCAGAGGGTGTATTATATCTATCGGTAAGAAATCAAATTACCAGTACAGAAACGTGATGAGCGTTTGATTGAACGAGGTATATTTACACGCAATATTTACGTGGAGTCACTCGGGAGTTAACGAGGCAAAGGGAATTAAACATATTGATATGGTTTGCACGACGATCACCGGTAGTCTGCAATGTGAACTGTGAGATTTTCTTGTGGTGCCACGAATATCCAACTATGCAATCCACAGGGTTTGATAAATTAGTTGTTTTTCGTAAAGTACATCACTACTGATGAAAGTCAAACAAGAAAAAAATTATATGAAAACAAGATTATTTATAGCCATACAAACCTTTGGCAGGCCAATGATACAACATTCCATTTGGAATAATGAAGCAGGAATTTGAAAGAAGAACAGTAAATAATGAGAGATTGCTGGGTGCTTAAAGTATGCAACTGTGTTTCTATATCTGACTATATGACATATTATTAATATAAACAAAAATAGACATGACCTGTGTAAATAGTCTATAAAGGTATTGATTTATAGAATTCAAAAACAAAAATATCACGGTTAATTAGGTAGTACAGTGTCCCCTAGATATAATGCAGAATTTGGGGTCCATGACAATAGTACAGGTAAATAACAAAAATAAAAATGGGATCCACATCTGACCCAGCCTTATATCCGAATCCGTTGTGTATCGAACAGTGTTATATCGAGGGGACACTGTATTGATTAAAATATGAGTTGGTGCATGCATGTTTGTGTGTGTGTGTGTGTGTGTGCGCGCACGTACGCACATTTATGCATGCCCATGCTTATAAATATAATAATAATGATCAATATTTTATATTTTATTTTACACACTGAACAGTTTTCAGATTTCTTTGGCTTCTGAAAAATACGTCTACTCATGACAATTGCAATCCTACCAAACATAAATATTACCTCCAGATTTGATCAATTACTTGCAATATGATCAATTACTTGCAATATGATTACCTGGTAATATTATCTGCAGATTATATTGTAACATTGTCAAACAGTAAATTATTCACCAGTAAAACACATCCTTCATTGAACACACATCGACAACGTGATGAAAACCAATGAACTGAAAATCTGACCCGCCTAATTTTCCCGATAACTATTATTTATGCATATTACCGATTTGAATGCAAGCTATGGTTATTGTTCAGGGGGGCATAACTCTATTAGTACTTATGCATATTTTTGCAGTTACAAGGATAATGACCGGAAGATTTGTGATGTACTTGCTTCATCTGATTACATGGTTCATGAGCGGCAATTCATAATTCACGTAAATCATTGCAGGTAATGTTTACAAGTATGAATAATGGGGATGCATTTTAATATTTGATTGTCAGTTTCATTTGTTTTAATCACAATCAGTGGAGGGAAGAAAATAATATAGAGATTCAAAAATAATATGAGAATTACAAGGGTACTTCCAAGTATCTGAAAATAAAGGATTTCAGTATATGGGTTAACTATGGTCTTCTACAACTTAATGAGTCATTAAGCAGTTTGTGATAAATTTGAAATCTCCCCAACTGAGGCAACTCATATAGGGGAAAAAAGGAGGGTGTGGGGTGGTGTGGGTGGTGGGGGTGTGGTTGGGCAATGTTATCCCGTTGACCATGTTAGTTACTATTGGACACATTACTGTATTTTTTAATTGGGGTTCATGGCTACTTTCAGGATTCTTTCACTAGTTTCACAGCTTGTCAGATTAGGGCAGGAGGAAACCTGCAACATCCATTGTGTTGAATGTTGTAGAAACCTGCGCGAAACAGCTGGTACTGACAGACCAAGGCTTATGTATTGCCACGTTACAGACAGCACATCAGAATGGTAACTTTCGCGAACATTGATGCTGGGCTCCCAGGATGGGATTTTATCCTGGGGCCTTTGGCTTTGAAGTCCAACCATTCTATCATTGTACTACCATCTGCCCTAGATACGTTCACATCGCATTTTACATCAAATGTTGCTCCAATATCTACACCAGCTTTCTTGAATATATGTCAAGTTAATCACAAGCATTCATCCATAGGGCATCTGTAGTCGCCTACAGCATAAAGAAGTTAAATCACAGTTGCTACTTTCAGATATTGTCTAATTATCTCCAGCTGCAAGAATACCACAGGTTTTCCTCCTTCTACAACCAATACAAGATCAGCCATCACATTACCACCAGCTGTGACAGCTTTCAACTACCATAAGCAACTAATGCATTGATTCTGAAGAAGTCCAATGATTGCCGAGTTTCCAGCCGTCATTACTAGCGCCAGTAAGTGGCCAATAACAGGACTTGCTCTTCTTGCTGGGCTTTTGTCTGTGGAGCAACCGGTGAATTAGGAAAGTGTTCCAACTTTGTCAATTACGTGAGAAGCTGTAACCGAGCACTCAGCACTTATTTATCAATTACAGAAGTTACGGGGAAAGCCTGATGCCTGCAATAGACAGACTGACTGACAAACACTACAGCAGTTGTAGGTGATAGCGTCTGGTGAAACTTGTTCCGTAGTCACACGGCGATAGTGCAATGTTTAACCTGCTGATAGCAATAGTGCAATGTTTAAATGTTTAACCTGAAGATAGCAATAGTGCAATGTTTAACCTGAAGATAGCAATAGTGCAATTCACGATTCTTAATATATATTAATGTGCACTAATATAGATATAAAAAAAGGCCTTCCCTGCATAGGGGTAGCTCATGGTCACTGACCGATTTAATGGGAATATTGCCATTCACTTTGATGCACATCAAAAGTATTTCATAGTTGACAATCATTTCACTGTTGCATTCTATAAAATATATACCTTGTGCAGGAAAGAATATAATAGAAGTGAACACTTATTATTTATGTATTTATTCAATCGAAAAAATCACCAAGGCCAGCGATCAAGGTTTTCATGCTAGATCTAGTCGATAAATAATGTTATTAGTTGTACGAAACATAATTTTGTAAACTTGAAATTTTAGACAAATCCACTAAATTTTCTTACGAACATGAAGCTTGATTTTTTTTTTTATGGCTTACTAGATCAATATTAGACTACAAAACACACGTCCTTGAAAGAAATTCAATTTCTTCACCGTCACATGGCAGACTTTTATGACTTTGTATTTTAAGTTTATGAACTGTGTGGTGATGTTATGTTTTCCTGAGATGTTTAACACTCATCAAATCTCTCTGCTACTATCAGTCAAATCCAATCTTACTGTTATTCAAGTTCCGACTTAAAACAATTGTTTAGTCGCTAAACCGCTACTATGTTCTCTTTCCCATTTTTCAAACACTCAGAGTATGCCTCTTTAGTGGTGTGGATGGTTTGTTATTGTCTATAAGAACCCTATTATTATTATTATTATTATTATTATTATTATTATTATTATCAGCTGCTATGCAATTGTTTACATTGCTGTTGTGAATTGTCAATATTGGCTAATCGTGTTCAACTTACAAACAGTAAAGGAAATTGTCAAACCTACTGTGAAATTGGGATCCTCATCTCTTCTATAAGTTCTAATGACCATAATTCACCATATCCACAAATGAAAATATTTCAGGAAACTGTGAACGGACATTATGAGTGATGAAGCGCATCACCATCGCATTACGTCACACGTCATAGTGGCAATACCATTTCTCACACTTATGGGGATAGCCTCATTTTGGTATGATCTATTTATAGATGGGGGGACATATGAATAAGTATAAATAAATTGAGATTATTAGCCGAGTGTATTTAGATATTGTGTATATCCTGCACTTAGGCAGGATATCCTGCATTAGATGAGATCTTAGCGAGAAATACATAGAGATTATCCATAAGTGCAGGGTTATATGATATGGTAAAATTAAGAATATTTGTGTTAGACACTAAATGGCAAAAGCAGTGAAAACAGTGTAAATAATGTCCATGTTCAACTTTCAATTAGATGATAAAGGCCAATAGCAACATTGGAAATCTTAACCTGTTGATCGCAATAGTGCAAGTTAAACCTGATGATAGTGACAATATTTTATATCATTCTCTGTATTCAAGCATATACATCAATTTTAATAAAATACTTCGGACATGTGTTTTCATGCTGATTTTCACGTTAAATTATCTGCTGCATAATCAAATATTAATTACCACAAAACAACAACTCACTCATTCGTATCACTATCACCTAATTTCCATATCAATATCTTCTTTATCACCTTCACAAAGTGATTAAAATGCAGCCATTTTCAAACTTAATTCCTCTAGACATCTACATGACAAGATTTAATTTAATTTTATGTAATAATAAAAAAATTAAAATAAATAAAAATCACAATATCAATGCAGAAGATTAGTCTTCCCATCCGGCACATCGCGATATACAATGTCGATACGATGTCAAATCGATGTTGAAACAACATGAGGATGTCGTAATGTGAAATCAACGTCAATTCGACATCGTATGTCGCAATGTGGCGGCTGGGTTAATTTGATTAGACATCTATGTCAATTTTTTTTTTTATAGTTATATGGAGTACTTTTATCAGCAGTTTACAGACCTAATTCCACTAGACTTCCAATGTCGTCAGAATGGTCGCTTACTGGCCGGTTCATTCTGACAGGCCTGGACATACTAGAGCTGTTGGAAATGGTGGAATTAGTCGACTTCTTTATTTGTCGTATATCACAATTTACATTGTTGACTTGTATGTCTGTAGCCACAATGTTGTTTGTACAATGTCATGAAGTTCCGACAACATTAACTTACAATGTCATGATGGCCAACAGCATTAATTTACAATGTCACAACATGCCAACAACATTCATTTACATCCTGACGTTGCAACACTTAGAATGTCATGATGTCCCAACAGCATCAATTAATAATATCACTATGTCGCAACAACATTAATCTCCAAGAAATCATTGAAAATTAATCTCTATATCCTTGGTTTAGCCTTGACCTTTTTACGACGTCATGATGTCCAAACAACAGTTATCTCCCAGACATCATGGCCATAACTTTGAAGAGTTTATAACATTTCACTATGTGATCATGTTGCGATGTTATGATGTTCCAACAACATTAATTTACAATGTCACAATATCTCAACATTAATCTTCCAGACATCTTTGCTAAATTGATATCTATCACTTTGCAGAGCCCTTAAATGGCCCAAATTTAACCAAGCAATACAGTATAACAAACATACCACATAGTAACAATAAATGTTGTCATATCAGAACATTACATTCCTAGACAGCAGTGACAAAGTAACTACCCATATATTAAAGAGGCAAGATCATACTTACATCGGGAATAATGGTCACTATCAGTGTTATTGCATATTCTGAAAGAACAATATTTCTCCGACATGCAAGAATATTTTTCAGATTTTATAGTCATCGAGAAATATATTTATTTCCTCTCCAAAGGTACATACCCAACCGAAAACACATGCACAAAAGAAGTGAGGTCTTACTCTAAAGTCACAGGTTTCTATATACACAGGTCCTCCTCACAGAAAGCAAGATTTTTGCATTTGCATTGTTTTTCTAACGGCTGGTAAAATTACTTCTTCAGAACAACAATTTTGAGCTCACAATACCTTACCATATCTCTCTGTTTAATCTATCGACAATTTAGTAGAGTTTGATCTGTGACGGAGAAGAATTAGCGGACTCATAAGTCCTTGATTTTCGTTCTCAGTGTTTGATATGGCCTGTTTTAGACTCGTTCACCAACGTGATCAACATGTGTATGATTCGTGACAGAAGAATTGACAGCAGTCCTAGCATGATTTTCTTTCAACAGTTCAGTGTTTGACATGAGCTGTGTGTCGACCATCAATGTGATTGACATGTGCATGATGAAATAAACAACATCTTAACACTCTGAGGGTGTATTTTATTTGTGCTAGGGGAGTACAGCATAAATACGGTTCCATAAAATAGACTCAACTCGGGGCTATACATTTGGACCGCCTCAGACTCAAGTACATTGGTTGTCGTCTCCAACATCCGCCCCAAACTCTCTATATATAGAACAGAGCACTATTGGTAACAACCTTCTTTGCATTGGCGATACAGTGTCGTATAGCTAGGATACATTATTTGTCCTTATTTCTTTTTTTATATTAATTTAATATTATTTAGAAAAAATACAAAAAAAGATCAAAATTATATCTACCGGTAAGTTGTGTGCAAATAAGATTTGCCTCTTTAATAAAATCTGTCCTTTACTGTTAGTTATACATAATAAACATAATTAATAAAGGGGACTTGTCTCTAAATGTCCTCAGTGATCCGATAACGATCGCTTCTTGACAGGCGGTTAACTCAGTTGAAATGTTAAAACTGAGGATGACAACTGACAATTGTGATTTCAGTGTAAAACAAGCCCAAGGTCTAGGACCTGCAGTCCTCAAGCCGTGTCTAGTGCAAATACATCAACCCCTGGACACAATAATCAGTGGATGTCTGTAGAAGTCATCATCTACAAGTGCTGATGGACTCAGAGAGTCCCACTGTCCTGAGAATTGTTGACCTCGCTTCTGATGACCTCCAAACACCACACCATGTCCTGCCTGGAAATAGGGTAACATAGGAGCAGGAGGACCGTCCTGTTAGTGACCCTCTCCATTATCACAGAATATTTTTATGTTCATTACTGAGAAAATTGTTCCAATAATTTTGCAGAAAGATTTCTCTTTGATGATAACAATGAAGCATATTTCTAGAATGGATGCATTGATCATATTTTATGATTAGATAAGTGGACAGCCCAGTTATTAATGGCGAATTGCATTGCATTACTTGTATGGTGAGTCTGTGGTGTCACTTCTCTACATAATAATATACTCGCATTGTTGGTAATAATTGGCAGAGATAACATGGAACATTTGTCGATAAGATTGCTTGTCACAAGAAAAGCTATTGCCAAGGGAAAGACTTGTCATGACGAATACTTGTCACATGAAGAAGACTTGTCATAAAGAATGCTCACTATAGAGAGCAATTTATCATCTGAACACCTGCTGTGAACAAGACATGCCACGAGGACAAACTACCATGAAGACTTCCTATCATGAAGTGTGACTAACGTGTCTTCAACACTGGTCATTAAGATGAGGAGTAGTTCGTAGGAATGACCACAAAACACAAAATATTCAACACAGGCACTTTATTTTTTAATTTCCTGCACTGCGAACACATCACCCAACAATACCATAGCAAGTAGAGAACTCCGAACATTCTTAGCTCACACAGCAACAAGGCGGAGTACTGGTTATCTGCCCATAGCAACAATAACAATCACAGGAAACGAAAAGAAAAAAATGGTTGCCTTTCCCATGGGAAAATTGATTGCCTTTTCCCATGAGAAATATTAATCTTCTTCCAGTTGGAGGCAATGCTAAATGCCCTCTGACTGATGTTGACAGGAAGATTCAGTTAATTCCTAAAGTGTATTAAAACATATTTTACAATCTATCTGCTGGGCCCGTCATTATAGGGCAAGGTACAAGTTGGCAGCATGGCAGATTTTGTTTTGACTAGATTCGGGATATAAATGCAACACACTAATTAGAGTCAGTGTATTCACTTTAAATCTGTTCATTGATCTACACAGAACCCATCTGTAAATATCCATTATATGAAAATGAAAATACAGTCATGTCCAAGTCAACAGCTGATCACTGCCCTACAAGATCATTTGTCAACTTTCAAAAAATTGAAAAAATGTATCAATGTTGATTTAATGTTCTATATAGGCCTTCTTAATATTAGTACGGTGTCCTCTCGAGATAACGCTGAAGTTGTGGTCCATGACATACCCTCGCATTATAGTACCAGCCTTATATGATATTACATGGAAAATAACGAAAATAAAAATGGGATCCACGGCTGACCCCACGTTATATCCGAATCCGCGGTGCATCGGACCGTGTTATATCGAGTGGGCACTGTAATAACTTGTTGATATAAAAAAAAAAAAAATTCTTTTTATAATTATTTTTTTCTCACAATATTTTGTTGATATAATGCTACATGTAATAGTAGTAGAATGTTGATCATCAATAATTACTTTAATAATTTGATCAGGAGGAAATTATTAAATTTGTAGCTGCTCGAATTCTTAGAAAGATATGAAAATTGAAAATGATCTGTGTTCATATAATTAATGACAACCAATAGATATGGTTGTAAAATTAGTGATTTGGAAACATTAGTCATGTTAGTACTTGCAGTGTCAGAAAAAATGTTCTTTCGCAATTAGTTATTGGGGTAATTACAGTTTGTACTAGCACATTGATCTAATGCTACTATATGTATCAGTAATAGCATGTTAATCTAATGCTATATGTATTAGTAATAGCAAGATGATGTAATGCAATGTGCTAGCAACATTTGGAATGTCAGTATTATGTTATATGTACAGTGCCCCCTTGATAAAACACAGTCCAATGCATCGTGGATTCGGATATAATGCGGGGTTAGCATTTTTATTTTCGTTATTTCCCTGTAATATTGTATAAGGCGGGTACCATAACGCAGGGGGTATGTCATGGACCCCAACTTCAGCGTGATATTGAGGGGACACTGCATTAGTAAGTGTGTTACGTTACATATTTTAGTGTGTGGGTCAGTCACGCTATTAATAATTCACAGCAAACACAGATGTCCACTGTTTCGACTCTACATTGGAAAATGTGGTCACATCACCCAGAAAATAATTTATTTCCTGTTTGTTAAATAATTTGTATGAACTAGTACCTTTTTTCTAATTATTTCCAGACAATTTACAATGGTAAATCAAATGAAATAATGTTTTGTAGGCGTGAAAATATGCATTTAATCTCATAGGATAGCTAAATCGTAACAAATTCAAGTTTTTGCTCAACAATGTTAGCATATTACAAGTACAAGTGTCAAATACTAAACAGCAAGTATCGGTGGTCAAGAATGTTAAAAGTCCATAGGACCTACATGATACTGGACTTACTGCTACATGACATTTACCAGGAAATACTGGGCTTACTGCAACGTGACATTTACCAGGAAATATATCTCACCACAGAGAAAACAGATTTATTTGTTCTGCACTGCATCGCGCACGATCTTCGTAACAGGAGACCACGCGGAACCGGGAGGACTTAGGTTTATCACCAAATAGACATCAGTTCTAATACTATCGTCAGGTAAGCTTGACATTGAAAACAGAGCCACAAATGTAATCACGAAGTAAAACGTTACTTTATCATTTTATTGGTGCTGGAAAAAGCTTGCCAAATGGCCAGAAATCGATGTGATCTTAGGTGTTAAATGGTGAAATGGCTCGGCCGATATATCACTGTGACAGCAGTGTCAGTGCAATCAGATATGGTCTGGAGTTGCTCGGAGTTTGTCTCCGAGACTGGATTCAGTGGCCCTGCCTTTATTGCTGCGTTGTCTGCAATGGCTGGTCGTCCAGAAAGAAGAACTCCCGATAAAAATGAATGGGCGAAGATAATACTTGATAAGGAGAACCAATCTAATGTTTATAGCACTGAACTTGTCGGTCGGTCTAGTGGCAATGTTTTATTGAACATTTGTTGTAATATCTGGTATAGTGCTTTGATCATGTTATTGAGTATAGATTTGGCACATAATAAAAATATTATTATTACATTCAATTCTCTTTTTTTTTTAATAATTGTTGGTATTATTATTAGTATTATGGTAATAGTACCAGCAACATTATTGTTGATATTATTATCATCATTATTATTGTTACTATTATTATTACTAGTAGAAGTAGGAGTAGCAGTTGTTGTTGTAATACAGTGTCCCCTCGATATAACAC
>JAULBP010063012.1:0-12875 GCA_032355345.1 Lepetodrilus pustulosus
ACTTGTCAGTTTAGGGCAGGAGGAAACCTGCAACATCCGTAGCACTGAATGTTGCAGTAAACCTGCGAGCACCGGCTAGTGCTGCATCTATCAATATCGCATCAGAAAGATAACTTCCTCCAAAGTCCAAATGTACTACCTCTGCGCTACATGCTGCCCCTCTCTGCTGGGTGAACTGCGATGTAAGCAGACAGAATGACTCACCTCATGGACGTGGAGTTGTTCCGCGACCTCGCCTTGTGTTCCTTCGAGTCCATCACCCAGCCCACGTGACCTTCCACCGGGGGGTTGCTGCTGTGTCGAGTCTTCTTCTTACGCGGCGTCTATGACAAAAACATTGCAATAATTCATACACTGCTGAAAAACTTGTTTGGCATTTGACAGCAGATATTGTGTCGGGAATCTGGTGCCATTATTCTTCCAATATGTCTGAGAGTCCTTGGAGACTTCCAGGAAGCTGTAGCCACTTAGAAATATTGGCTTCTATGCAAAGCCTTTGAAAGTTAGTGAATTATTGATTGAAAATCACAGAGGCCATTATCGTTCAATTTAAGTACGGGAACTTTCCCTGTTCATGCATTCGATATCGAGTTAACCCTTTAGTACCTGGGGGTCAGGGGGTCTGGACGAGTCTTTGACCACCGGGTAGAATCGCGGCGCCTTGTTGGCGTCCTTCCTGTGGGGTGTGCGGGGACCCTGCTCGCGGCGCCCGGGGGTGTTCGTGACGTACGCCGGCAGTGAACGCGCGATGTCCTGCTGGGACACTTTGGGCGACGGAGGGACTTTCTTTGGTTCTGAGGGGAGAAAAATTAAAACATTATCAACACGTGTTTTCAAAGAAACATAGCATCTTTATCAATACCTTTTTAATGGCTCAACATTTCTTCAGGAAAATACTAGGGCAATGTAGTGATGATAGGGCAATGTAGGTGTGAGATAGCGAGTTATTGCTTTACGTCACAGTAGGAATCTTTCACCCATGAATGGTGAGCTTCAGTAGAGTACATAAAGCATTACAAGCTTGTACCCATTTACAAAATATGAGATAACAGCAGAGATAAAACTTACTATAAAACTTACTCCCCGAAATAGTGATACAAATAACACATGTTATGAATTTCTACTCGCCCTTAGGATACCTTTAGCATTGGGAGAAATGGTCCTGGCGAGCAGGCGAGTATTAACTGGCAACTCTGTTAACAGGTATGTATGGTGACCTATGATTGCAATTTCATTGGGAAAACAAGCCTGGGCTACAGGCCCCATGCCATGATCAGGGCAAATAAATCTACTCCTGGACAAATAAATCATGCCATGGCCAAGATAATGTGATGAGGCTGGACGTACCGGCACCGGCGATGGGTGGGGGTGGCGGGGGTGGGATCTCCTGCTGAGGTACCGGGGTGGTGGGAGTCAGGTTCTCAAACTCCTCCTTCGTTATCAAGTTGACTGTCTTGAAGTCTCGGAACTCCGCAGGATCCAACTGTGAAAATACAGACAGATTTTGTTTTACAATGGATCCAGAATTATACTGTCGGAGAAAAATGGCAGTGATAGGACATCACGATCACCTCCACTTTCTTTTCGTCTTCGAAAGGACAATAGAGTGGCTACCCTTTTCTTGCTACCTTCTACAGGACATTAGTCTCATCTGTTTCATGGACTTGCGAGTCAAATCGCGTGTAACTTGCACATGCACATTAGCACTAACAAGAACATAACACGAGTGTTGACTGCATTACTGACAACTCCTGTCGAGCCCCAGTGAATCGGGGAGTACGTTCAAGTGTTGGGGTCAGGTGCGGTCATGTCTCGAATGTTGTTTTCTTGGGCACTTAATTTACTGCACTCGACTCAACACTTGAGTTCAAACATTTAACAAGTAACCTCCCCTTAGTAACCTTGCATGCAACACTGGAGTAACCACCCCTTAGTAACCCTTGCATGCGACATTAGAGTGACCTCCCCTTGGTCCTCACCTGGTCAATCTCGTCCCACAGGTCCTGCTCGTAGTAGTACAGGCCGTCGTTGATGACCTTGATCAGCTCAGAGGACATCTTGGACCGAGGCACGTAGTCACCGGTGCGGTCACCGCCAGGGTGTTTGCGGTACGATGGCGGCGTCTGCGTCACGATCAGGATCTTGTTGATGTCGCTGTCTGCGATCTCGTCATCATCATCGTCATCGTCAGACCTTCAAAACAAAGACACTTCCATTGCAACGACCTACTTTTTAACATTATCACAACAAAAAAACGTCTAGATACTTTTGCAAACTTTCCTATCAAACCTTCACTGTTACATAGAGAAATCTACCTTTTCTACATTCCTGCATTACAAACGAGTCTCACGACTTCTTATTAATTTTTCTGATAAAACATCCAATAACCAGTTTCAACCCTCAAATATTTGTCATATTTTAGAACCATGTAGAAAAATGCAGAAATTCAGTGTATCATAAAACTTTTCATTTTGAAACCTAAACAAGGAAACATGGCAATGTTATTTAAGATACTTTTTAATGCACCAAAAAAAGTAAAATATTTCGTACCAATCCGTAAAATTATTTTTACGTCCAACCTCCAAGCCTTCCATTTCCTCATCAAACAGGAAGTCCAACTCCTCCTGCTCTGGCTCGCCTTTCGCGTCGCCCTTTTGTTCATCCTGTACAGAGGTCAAGGTCAGATTACATTTAGGTCAAGGACAACCCACTCCTCTCAGTTTTTCAACTAAATGGTGTTGCTAGGTCAAAATGCATACAGAAACTCACTCAGGTTACCCTAGTTGACGATGGAGCTTCCCATTATTCAACTATAGTGAAACTAAAGTGATTTCATACATCTACAATGGTTCAACTGGCCTGTGGTGGTAGGGGTTGAACCATAGTTGAATAATGGGCATTCTGGTCATGTACTATGGCAACCCTTGTAGGTAATTGAACTCACTCTAAAATTGATTGATTTTCTTAAAAATTGAATTAATGTCTTATCTTGCAGTGGCAGTATATCACCCACAAATTTGCCAAGACCTCTACCATGCACTGGGATTCGAACCCGTACCTTGAGCTTGGCCTTGTCCTTGCGCTCTCTCCGTCGGACCTCGCGCCACTCCCCCTGTAGCTGTGGGGCGCTGGACTACAGCAGGTGCGACGACAGGTCCAGCATCGAGTCCATCAGCTCCTCCAGACTCTCGTCTTCCACGGCCGACTGGATGCACGTGTCTGCAACCAGAGCATCACGCATGAACGAATACCACGTTAAAGCAGCACTGCCTCAAAGACAGACGATCCTCCAGAAATCTTTTCACCAGTCTTGTAGGGGAATTTCATGGCATCACTTTTCGAGACGTGTTAGTTACTGTTTAATGTCAAAGCAGGAAGCTTTCACTCATATGCAATGAGTATAGAGTGACTTCCCTTTGATAAAAACCACAAAGAAGCATTACCTGGAAGTTTAAACGGCTTCCCGGGGACAAACTCGGGGACGTCTGCATGTAGGATGGATGAGACGAGAGGAGTGCCCTCTATTGGCCACTTCTCCGGTTCCGTCTTTCCGCGGATCTGCAAGAGGTCGCCCGAAAACTCCACCACTTCGCTGTCCTTTAACGACTGGAGAACAGACAGGGAAGATTGAATTAGCGTTGTCACAGTGTGAATCTTTCACCCATAGGGTGCACATAGCGAAACGAAATTGGGAACTTTTTCCTTTGTATTCACTGAGGTAGGCGAGTGAGTTACCGTTTTAAACTAATCAAGGACGACAACTGCACGATTTTCAATGAAAGCCATGCTGAAATTGGAAGACTCACCTGGATGATGACGGCGACGTCCTGAGTTAGATTCTGCACGCGATGGAAGCTGGATATTAAGCTGATCGGGATCCAGCCATTCGAGTCCATTCTCCGTCGCAGGAAGAAGTCACGCTGCAAGTTGTCATCGCTGAAGTAGTACTCGCTGGAAGGAAAGTGACATTGAACATCACTGCGGCATTATTTCAACCCAAAATAAAATTAAAAAATCAATACTTAACAATATAAAAAAAAATGATTGGTTGAATTAGCATTTTTCATTCAAGCGGAAACATTTCACCCAAATGCGACCATTTTTTAAAAACCCCATTAAATTAATGATAGAAAAACGAAAAATAAAAACAAAAATTATAATCATAATTTAATGTCAATAGTTCCATTCAAAACAATTTCTCTCAAATGTACAGACAACTGATCTGCAATTTCCAAAACATACGAATAGAAACTTACATCTGCTTTTTCACGTAATCCTTGAGAATGGAATCTTCCACCATGGGGGCGCCGAAGTAGACCGTGCCAGCGTATGGCTGGAATGTACCGTCTCCGAAAGACTGAAAGTCTGCAGCTGGAAACCATTATATAACATTGACAATAGAAATGATCACAGTTTGCCATCTAATAAGACTTGTTTTACAGAAATAGATACAGCAGTATAACACTAAATGATAATTAGAAGTTAATACCATCAGCAAAACATGTTTGGTCAATTATTGCTCTTCACATTATTATTATTATTAGTAGTAGTAGTAGTATTATTATTATTGAGAATACAATACGAAAAGGCTTCTTACAAATGAAAGATTATTCATTATTTTTAATAAACAACATTCTGGAGGACAAATTACAAAACAGCTAATATTTATATCCAATAAAAAAGCACAGAGTAAAGCAAATACAAATAATTCCACTCGATACAGTTCCATAGACACCAAATAACATTCCGCAAGATGAAATATGATTGTGTGGGTTACTTACGTGAAGCATTTTCTCCTTCTGACGTCGTTCCCCTCCCCCTTCCTCTGCCCCGCCCCCCACTGGCCCCTCCTCGGCCACGCCCCCTCCGGCCACCGCGAGAGAATGAGTACGAACTTCTCGTCTCGGCTGCTGTGATATCGTCTCGCCAGTTCTTCGACTCTGAAAACAATAAATTATTCACACAAGCTATAAATGTATAAAGATGGAAAAGGCAGGGTTTTTTTTTATTGCACACACTCTATGGAAGGTTAGTGCATATGGTCAATAAACAGTGGTAACGTGTAACGATTGTTGTGCTTTGAGGATGCATTGGTTGGATCCTTGCAGGCAATATACACATCTTATCTTCCTCAATATTATTATTTCCTTTTTTTTAAATTCATTTTTAATTATTATTAGTATTATTATTATTAATTATTATTATTATTATTATTATTATTAAGGCATCGATGACACTGAAATAAGACGGATCAAGTACATGGAGGACGGCTCACCATCTGCACGCTTATCTCACTTTCCTACCCGGTCGGGAGGGCGCCGCGGGTCTCGTCTGGAGGACGGTGAGTTGGGCCGTCGACCCTGGCTGCGACTGCGCCCGGTCCTCCGACTGGACTTTGGAGGGTCTATCTCTAGAGGAACCCACTTCTGCTTGGAAGCTGGAAATAGTCCGTACAGAAATGTAGCCAGGCGATATTATTACACAAACAATACATGAATGTAACTTTTATGTTAACAAACTCAATGTAACAAAAATGAATGTAATTAATTTATCCAAATGATACAAAAAAAAATAAAAAAAATCCACTTAGTCAGTGTAACCAATTTGAAGAAATGTTGAAAACAGAGCACTGATTTCGCTTAATCCAGAAATGACAGAGCAGATAATATTATTCCTTAGACAGAAAAATTATTTTAAATTTACCCAACTTCGACAACGTTCATGTTACCTTGGTTGCGCAGACACTCATGTTGTCATGGCTACACACATTCCTGTTACCATGACTACACCAACCTTTGATGGGCTTCTTTCCCTTGGTTGCCCTAGGAGACCCCTCCGTCGCCAAAGAGTTCTCCTTGTTCTCCTTGGCAGAGTCATCTCCCCCTGAGTCACTCTGCAACTGACCGTTGTGATTCTGAGTGCCCGTGGTGGCTGTTGTCGTCGTTGTCGCCGTTGATGGCGGGGGAGGCGTCTGTGGCACGGAAGGCTTGGAAGGTTTCTTGGCATTCTGAGTTTGCTGCGCAGAAGAAAAGTTTGAATAAGTCGGTATTGAGCCTTAAGTTTATTATAATAATCATCATCATAATTATTATTATTATTACAGTGTCCCCTCGATATAAATAAGTAAATAACAAAAATAAAAATGGGATCCACATCTGACCCAGCCTTGTATCTGAATCCGCTCTGTATTGAACAGCCTTATATCGAGGGGACTACTGATACATACTAAAACTACAGGGTTGCCAATATCAATCATTGGCAACGGGATAGACTTTGTTGAATGACTACTTATACAGTGACTTAGCACCTTAGTATATGGATGTGACGACATACAGGTATTCGTATTTTTACGATTATCTTTACGCAAATCGATTTTTCTTAAATTAACTACCAATGGTATTGCAAACATTTATTCACCTCCGACAGAGCTGGCCAGTTGTCGTCCACTAAAGCTGGATCCTGAAATATGGAGACAGACGAAAATTTATAGTTTGGCATGAAATGCATTGACACTCCTATATGGTAAATTACTTCAGTAATATTTGGACGGAAAAACAAAATAACTTCAATGTATTATTTTGTATGAAAAGATTCAGATTGTTTGCAATGATTTTTTGATTTTTTTAAAAACAACATATTTTTTATCAAATCTGTTCATATAGCTAACCCCAAATATTTTGAGTACATATTATTTAATGCATATGGGTGACGTCCGAAACCTGGCACTTCTTCACACACAAAAATATTTATTATTATTATATAAAGATATTGGGGTAAAAATATTTATTACCTCAATTTGAACATAAAAGTTATTTTATTCGCATCCAAAGGACATTATCATAAGAAAACTTAATTTTAGCATCATGGCAAAACAGTACATTGTGACCTCAGCTAAAAACAAGACCTGTCTCTGGGTGCTGGAGTCTACAAGCGACGGCCAGTGCAGATAAATCAATCCCTATAGATCAGGATGTTGTTTCTCGAAGCTCTTATCTACTAAGAGACTGGTAGCGCTCTCTTAGCAGTGTATTAGCTACACTAAGAGAGTGCTACCAGTCTCTTAGTGGGTAAGAGTTTCATGAAAGGATACCCAGCAGATTTCTGTGTATCTGCAGAAAATTGCCATGCCTGTATTGTTAGTTTTCATATACGTAAATTGAGTTACAGCGCAATATTTTCCTCATACCTTGGTCTCTGCTTTTGACTGTGAACTCTGATTAGGCCTTGGTGCCGAGGATGACCCTTTGCTTTCCGCCGAACTGTTTTCTGAAAATGAAAAAAAAAAGAACATATTGAGTGATAAATTCCATGTGCCTTCAATTGGTTCATGTATTGTTACTTTAGTACAGTGTCACTGGCTCAAGGTAGAAGACATTGCTCGACACTGTTCTAGAATACGTACAAGCATCAACTTTGACAACTTTCCAAAATATCACGTCTGTAAATGTATGTTTGGAATCGAACATCAGGCCCCCAAGATTAATAAACTTCGAGTATAATTTTGTGGACGACGAAAATTTTGTATTGGAACTTGAGTGCAAAACCTAAGTTAAGCATGAAATCAAACTAAAAAAAAAAAACGTTTTGTAATATCGCAGCCAGCCAGACAAATAATTGATGATGCCCATTTAATAATTGATACAACAAATCTGTCTTCTGGCAATTTACTCTGATAAAATGTTCGGAAGTAACCTAACCCTACGCAACCTGTCAACCCTACACAACCTGTTGGTCAATTGGTATAGTCACGTTTTAAGTTCGATATACAGCTTAATTAGCTACATGGCAAGTGTCTGACAAGCAATGCCTCGGTTGGTCGATTTGTGGTTTTACAGCCACTTTAAAGATTATTTCACTAATATCATGGCTTGCATGCATTTGTACTGATTGACTAGTCTGGATTGACCTACATTGCCTTGAGATTTTTTTTTTAATATATTGGGATTATTAAATCACTATTACGATTTTTTTTTCTCCAGTTTTAGGGCAGGAAGAAACTTACGACATCCGTAGTGCTTAATGTTGTAGAAAACCTGCGAGCACCGGCTGGTACTAACGGACCAATGATGATAACTGCATTGCTACTACAGTACAATCAATGTACGATCACATCGGAACGGTGACTTTTGCAAAACGTGCTGCATTCCCAAAACGAGATTTGAACCTGGGACTCCAAAATCCAACTTTCTACCATGGCACTACCACTTTCCCCTACAGTACTATGACACAGTAAGAGTACATTCTATCATGAGATTCACGACTGTCGGAAAGGCTACTTCCTTACGACATAACCTGCTTCGCCACCACCACGCCCCCAACGCCCCAGGGCAGAATAAAACCAGGGCAAATAACAATTTCAGAACCTGTCACAAGTGCGAGTCCATTGTATGAAACACTTATCACTGGTAGCACAGTACGTTTGGACTTCGGAGACAAAGGTCCCGAGTTCAAATCTTGCCCAGCGTCAATGTTCGCAGAAGTAATTTCTGACACGATATTGATAGAATGCACCGTTGGTAGACAGTGGCAATACAGATATCAACCTCGCACGTTTACTGCAACATTCAGCGCTACGGATGTTGTGGGTTTCTTCCTGCCCTAAACTGACAAGTATTGATGTTAGATTCTAGAAAGCGACTCTAACACAAACAAACAAAATAAATAAATGACAAGTCGTGATATTAGTGAAAGATTCTAGACAATGCGATTCAAAATCCCCAAATGTAAAAAAAAATGAAAAAGAAAAAAGAAATATGCTAAAGTATGTGAGTTATGACTCTTGAACGACTCACCAAAAAACCTCACACAACTGTCTCTCTTTGCTGTAGTGAGAGGCAATAGTCAGTAGTAGTAGTACACCTATTAGTATGATTAGTACACCTGTTAGTACACCTATTAGTCCACATCTAGTTCCAATGCTTCATCCCATTAGCTTCGCTCTGAGATTACGTGCGAGTCAGTAAATTGGGTGGTTGTTGGGCGTATTATTGTAGCAGAATCAGTAAATTGGGCAGTTGTTGGGCGTATTATTGTAGCAGAATCAGTAAATTGGGCGGTTGTTGGGCGTATTATTGTAGCAGAATCAGTAAATTGGGATCCAGCACCATTTTCAACACGATTTCTTAATATTAATAATCAGCTTTGTTTTATTATATGAATGAATGAGCTATTGTTTTAAGTCAGAGCAGGAATACATGCTTGTTATGCTATAATGAAAACAAGGATATGTTTGCAGTCAAATGTTAATTTATTATATTAGTTATTATTTGTATAGGTACATCATTTGGTCGAGACGGTTCACCATATTTGCCAGTGGTGTCATCTTGACCCGACATTCATAATCTCCAAATTGACCTCCGAGTGACAAATCCAAAAACAAACTAACATAAACTGACACACAATGAGACAAAACAAACGCAAAATGATCAACAATTGCTCCAGTCATGTTGCACATAAACCTGCCTGATGACAAGTTGCCTGTCATGCCTGTGGATAAAAATACCAGCTAATCTGGTGATACTGATAGACTCACAGACCTTGATTGAACTATTTATAGAACGTAGACCAGAGACATCTGAAATTATCTGAAATCACCGAAATATTTGCACCACTGGGTTCTCATTTATGAAATTGCGCAACTCTACGGTAACATTAACGTCGACCCTAGTAATGGTCCTACATCTATGGCCAAGGTTGGTGTTGAGTTTAGTACGTAGGAAATCCATATCAAACTCTATCTTGCATACGTTGCTGTGATTAGATTTCAGCTTCTGCAGGAATTGTCACTTAATCGATATCAACGTTTATATCTATCACGATATAGTGATTTCAGCATTAACTGTTCTACCATTGTGATGCAGTTACTACACAATTACGTAGAGACTTAAAATGTATCGGGTCTTTTTGGTTACATACAGATTTGTTTCTTAAAGTTCAAAATGCCTTTAGAAATAAAAAAGAAATCACCTTGTACACAATGTACAGGGCATCTCAAAAAGCATGCAACCATTATGCGATCATTATTTACTACTCAAAAAAGACACTGCCACAATTATTACATTTCCCCAAATGTGACATGATCGCAATGAAATACTGAAGGTTTGAAGTCTCTACATTGAGGCTCATTGAGAAATGTTAAAAAAATCTCTTGTTGGCTCCATACGTTAGAACTGTATTTGAAAATGAAGCACTACCACTTAGAATAGAAAGGACAATTGCACAAAAGTGAGAAAATCCCACAACTTGTCACACATCTGTATTACTTCTTTTCCACCTTATTACTTCTTTTCCACATGACCTAGCATGCAGACTAGCCAATCAACATTAGTGGAACATCACCATCATGGCTAAATCCCATCTATAGAACTTTGTATACATTTCTCATCGACTTCATCTAGTCCTCCAATTTCCATTCCATTAGATTCTTATATAAGGTAATCTGCAGAAGGTCTGAGGTAATCCGCAGAAATCCCAAAAGTACATCACTATACTTGATCACTTCCCATGTAATATATCTACGTAACCATGGCAATGCATGTGCATTGAATGAATGAGTGCTTTACTTTGCAGCTGAAATATTTCACCCATAGGCGACGCCCATGTGCATTGAAAAATCACTGGTACGTGTATTACATTAGCACCCAAATTCCAAACTATCTTCAGGTGCATATATTCCACTTATTTGGTTGGTCCAACGTTGGGATAATGTGTAACTACTGTTGGCCCAACGTTAAATCACTATGTTGGGCCAATGTTCGAATAATTAGCAAAATGACGTAGGATTGTTGGGCAATCGTTGGGCCAACATTGTCTGGCTATCTGGGAATGAGAAGGGCTAATATTAATAATGAACTCGGGCATCTGTAGTGAAGGAAGTAAAAGATATGAACTCTTTTATCATGCTTATATAGCACAGCCATTCAACCGTGACCATGTATACACATTCAATGGACCATGAAGGAGAGGTCACCTAGGCTCAATGAACCTTGATGTAGCTGCACAGATAACGCAGACATGATTTTGGAACCCACAGTGAACTTGGGAAATTCCTTGTCCATTTTGCAAATTGTCACAATTTCTGGTTTTACATTCTGTGATATTTCTTTTCCAATTTTCAATACAACATGTCACAATTTCTTGTCCTATTTATAATGCAGCTTGTGATTAATGTGTTCTTTTTTCCAGTCCTATTTTCAGCTTCAAAGTCACAATTTCACGTCAATACCACTAACAAAATTGCATGCAATATTTTTCAGTCATGACAAAAATTCACCTGTTACGCACAATAGCAGCTATGGAAACTTACCAATAAAACTTACAAATAACAAATGTTTACGAAAAACATGAATTTTTACTAGCCCTAGGATACCTTTTGCATTGTGAGAAACGTCCCGGGTCAGCGGGATAGCGGGCTAGTGTTAATTTACATCCCTGCAATAGTCTTGTGAATAAATAAGACAAAGTTATTCAGATCATCCATTGGAGGAAAATCTCCATTGCCATGGTTACAGCAGAAAGGACTACACTGTAAGCATGTCGCAAACTGACCAAATATACATCAATTAAGTATGGATGCTGGTACAGTAAAACTAAAAAGAGCGCAATGTACATCAACATACCCCTTCAGGTGTGATTAACGACAAACCCGTAAAATTAATCTCGCTTATAAATTATCCTGGCCTTAGGCAAATTATATATTTTTTTGGCAAATTGCTCGTGGGCATGTTAAAGAGTGTATGCCAGGGAGGTGTATACCCTTACACTAAGAGGGAATAATCTGCAATCGATGTTTATATTAAATATTCACGAACAGTATAGTTACAATCCTCGTATTTGTTGCGAGTAAATCGAGCAACTTGTACTACAGGTAATTGTTTTTATTAGTCGAGTAGAAGCCGTCAGAATATTAACCAAGCATATTACTGGATTGTAGATAGAAATATAATCTTAACCAAGTATCTTAGAAGAAAAATAATACCTATCTGACCATATTCACACACAGAAATAAACCTGTCATAATATTAATCCATGGAAAACAATCATTGATTCATTATGTTGTTTTTTTAACAGCCACAACTGCAGTATAAATATTGCGAGGTTTAACAAAAGCTCGTTAATACGTAATTTGGTAAACAAGAGAACGGAACCAAGCTTCAAACCACAGTAACCATGGTAACAGCAGAAACCGTTCATCCATACATAACAAAAAAATAACAATGATTATAAAAGTATTTTTGTTGTATAATAAAATTTGGGTTTAGAGCCACTTTCAAGATCTATTACGGCTTGAATAAATTACACACACATACACACACACACACACACACACACACACCTACCCACCCAGCCACGCACACATACACTCACCAGACACTTCAAATGTAATGCATGGTAACTATTTGTTTACTAACAGATCATATTTAAGCATCCAAGGCTATGGGTACAATATATCATGTATATGGTGTAATATATTACTTGGATATCAGATCACTGCAGGCCTCACAACTGTGACCAGTATGAACTAGAAATGTTTTGATTAGTACATAAAAATACACTTCTGCAACATAAATTCAAGCAGTTTCATAATTATACTCCAAACATAAATTATTGTGGTATCAACTGGTTTGAAGAATGGACACGCACAAATTACCAGACATATCTGAATGTTCTTGCTTGACGACTACTGTTGAAGCAAGGTCGCCTGTCAACGAATACCTTACCAGCTTCCCGATGTTTGACATCAATACAATATAACAGCACGAGTCAAGAAATCAATGTCTAATTGAATATTTCATAAACATTAAAGGGGCAACTTCATACTTGCACGTATTTAATCATAATTTTTTAATATTTTAATTATTTTTCTATATAATGTT